>JAHWFP010026691.1:19751-56794 GCA_023313725.1 Lithobius niger
TTGCATGTGACTAGACTTTTAGACCACCCTGTATATTGTTGGGTCAGATTATTATTGAGAACCATGGTTGTATTTCTTTTATTGTCCAGTCATATTGTTGAGCCGTATTGCTGGACAAGTGGTTTTGTGACTCACTGTGTTACGTTGTATTGGTCTTGCTTTCCTTTTGTACTCTTTTCGACGGTTTATTTTATTCGGCCTTCCTGAAAATAATTTTTTTGTGATAGGAGCTAGGTTCGGACTGGAGGCCATCTTTTTAGATTAAAGGTTGAGCCTAAATTTCTGTGAGAGATTTAGGGAACTTCGTCATATTCTGTTAACTGATCAGTGCAAGTTCTTTGTGGAGGAAATGCAATACATCAAACGTCATTGTAGTAATCAAATCTGTGTGAGACTTTGGCTTCGAGTGAAATGATGGTGTGTGAGAAGTTGGTGTGAGGCCCAAACAAAATGATTATTGCGTAATGTGTTATTGCGTAATGTGTTGCGAAGAACAAAACGAAGTATGAGAGTGGATATAAATGTCTTTTATTTACATACTGTGCTTGGAACTCATCTAAGAACACCCACTCATGAAAAATGCCTTGACTATAAGTTTCCTATAAAATTCCTAAATAAGTTAACTTAAAATAATAAGTTCACGTAATCCGGGCACTTAAATATACAAAATAATTCCCAAAAATTCCATGTGGCAGTTCTTCTTGCAAACTTTAAAGCTATAGTTTATTTTAAAGTTTAAAGGTGCTTCAAAAAAGGACTGGGTGATAAATCTTATAGTTATTCTAATATTCTTAACTAAAACCATTCTAAACATTCTGCACAGAAGCATAAAAAATAACTGAAAAACCACACTTCAGTGAAAAATGTCATTATTGGTCTGGAAAACACGGACAAATCCGGGAATTTCATCTTGAGTTTTTGACCGCCACCCTGGAGTAAGTCTAACACCGAGTATAATTTTGGCGTAACCCTTGCGCTGATGGAAATAAACAGCAGTTAATGAGTCAATATATCTTATAAAAACAGTCTTCCTCGCCAGAATCGGGGAATAGTTGCACAGATGGTTCAGATTGGTTTCTCTGTTACTCAACCGGTAAATTCCTATTCTGTATGGGAGCGATAAGGTAAGGTTGACCTAGTGAACGTAAGAAACATTAGGGTAGGCCTAATGTTTCTTACGTTCACTAGGCCTCACTTACCTTATCACTCCCATACAGAATACGAATTTACCTGTTGACCAAAAGAAGAAACCAATCTGACCCTTCTGCGCATATATTCCCCGATTTTGATGATGAAGACAGTTTTTTAGAAGGCACATTCATTAATTAACTGCTAAACAAGGTCTCTTGAATTGGCTTAAAACATAGTAGCCAATAAAACATTTTTGTGGTTGAAAAAAAAATTGCTGTTAAGTTTCAATTCCAATGCCACGAGTTTAAAAAAAAAAACAGGCATTGACCCCTGTAGCTTGAAAACTTTCTGGAGTTTGTTCCACACATTGGAAACCTTCCCGGTAATGCAATTACACAAGCCCGCCCAATTTTCCGTGTTTAAAATTTTTTTTTTTATCATTTACTTGTGATGTGATGCTTTACAGGATGTAAAGGAATGACGTAGACACGCTTAGAGCTTTTAACTTTAGAATACGGCCCAAGAAACGCTGAATACATTTGCCCTTAGGTACGAAGCAAGCCAGTCACGGCTGGCCTCCAGGGCATAACGTGGTTGGGGGGAAAAGGAAGTCGAGATGATGGGGGAGGGGTGTGAGAACGAAGACGAAGGAGGCTTCCTGTCACCAGCTCGTGACAAATGGTGTGCACAGATAATTGATTGTCACGGCCAGCCCGAGCAAAAATCAGAACAGTTGTTGCGCGTGGTGCTACGACAAAGGGTGGGCGCGCGCAACAATCCGTCACTTTTGTGCGGGACCCGACCGAGAGACCAGGAAGGCAGGGGAGGTTGGGGGGGGGAGTCACGTGACAGTCACGAAGCGACACGCCAAACAAGCATTACCGTTGCTGACAGCTGACGTCATTCGATATGGCCGCGGATGGAGGTTGCATGCATGCATGCATTGTGGCGGGAAAGGCAGGGATGCCCGGACTGGGCTGCTTCTCTCCAGCGTAAGGACTTTAGATGTTACATCGCCGCTGTGTCGTGCAGGGAGGTTGGGTCTGGTAAAAATGAACCACATGCCACACACACATACACATTTCAGTCGCTCGATACGGGTTAAAGAAATGCAAAGTCCCCGGCGAATTCGCACACGCCAAAAACGACCTTCCCCCCCTTCGTCAGGAGCTTTCTTTATGACTTAAAGGAGATCGCTGGTTGGTTGAAAGAAGCTAGCTAGGAGGGTTATGATGCATTTTTGTATCCTACCTGCATCTCCAACCTTACCTGCACGCCTTCCTGGTTTATATGTATTCGCATTCTTTTATTTTTATTTCTCTTTTTGTGTGTTTGTGGTTGTGTGTGTGTGTGTGTGTGTGTCCGTGTGCGTGCGTTTTCAGCCACTACCGTTACTAGCAAATATAATAACCGAACAGCAACGCACGCCCCCACATTGAAAATAAAAAGAACCTTAAACCGTCAGGCGGCGTTCAGCACGTTCGCAGAAACGTAGAGATAAAGAGAGAGAAAAAAACATATTGAATTACAGGCATTTGCGAATAAATCTATAGCATTTTTTCTTTAATCCTATGAAAATTGAAATAGATGTTGTGACATGCAGCAACATAAAATAATGCAATGAAGACGATGGAGATAAACACACTTTCCTGTAAGAAAGAATTTTCCAAAAAAAAATAAATATGATTTATGCAGTCAAAATGGATTCAGTCAAAAGGGGAGAAACTTAGCCTAATCTCGGTTTCGTCTCGAATTTTCAACCTCATGTCTCGTCCTCGTTTCCACCTCAGCCTCATTTCCCGGTCTCGTTTCGACTTTTCACCTCATCAGGAGCTCTCGTCGTGACTTTTCAACCCAACCTAGGCCTTTGTCTTGATATATAAGCCAAATATCTAACATTTCGGTCTCGTTTAAATTTTTTAACCTCATAACTCGGTCTCGTCTCAACTTTCAACGTCATAGCTCTGCCTCGTCTTGACTTTTCAACCCTAATTCGGGTTTCGTCTCGACTTTTCAACCCTAATCCCGGTTTCCTCTCAACTTTTCCACCTCACTTTTAAGAGATCGAATCCAACACTGATCTTTACGAGTGCATCTGGGTATAACTTTGCCACCTTGCACGATGTTTCTGTAGAAATGATAAAAGAAGTAACAGCGTTGTTTCAAAACGTGTGTAATCGGTAGTAAGGGACCGTTCAATATTCCTTCATTAAGTTGGGTGAGGGAAGTTCACATCTTGATGACGATTGCTGACGAGGGGGGAGGGGGGGGGGGGGAAGGGGGGCCAATTGATGACGGAAGCCGTGCGAAAAAAAAAATGGTTTTCCTCAGTTCCACACAAACAAACCAAACCCCTCCTGCATCCCTATAGTTGTATACTAGCACAAATTTTACTGTATTGCTGTGGAGGGTGGGGGATTGAGGCTTTATGGCGCGCGACGGCTAGGTCATTAGCACCAACTTCAGTCACAGGGGGGCGGGGATCGGTAAAGTCAATAATCACGTAATAATTGGGAAGGGGGTTACGATTGATGACGAGCGGGGAAAATTGCCAAATTTATGATGACCCTCCCTAATAGTGTTTTTTTCTTACCGCTTGTAATTATTATCCGCATTCTTCACATTAACAGAACGTTCACATATTATGGCAAATGCTTCATGTTGTTCATGAAGTGCTAGAAGCCATTGGCCTCATATTTCGAGGTCTCTTCCGCCGATATTAACAATCGGCTCAGGCATCCAAAAAACAACACGAATATTATTATTATTCCACCACACCTTTATTATTCTTCTGTCTACCACACTGCTAAGCATTATGCTGCAGAACCCACAGTGGTACAATGAAACAGATCATGTTTCCAATAAACTGTGCCATTTACTAAGACGACCATGAAAATTATATAAATTGAACGCACACACAGACGATTCAGAATTGATAGGCGCAGAATTTGACTGGATAGTAACACAGTTCAGAGCTCGACTCCTCCATTTTCTCACTAGAGCAATGAACTTTTTGTATGCACACCATAGAGGTAATGGATGATCAAGGTTCCTCCCTTTTATTTTAAGCAGATGATGCTCACTGGTAAGACGGCTTCCTTATATGTTTAAAAGACTTAACGTTAGAAATTCGACACGTCGTCCTGTTAGCCGCGGATTCAGTCACCAGTCGCGCTAGGAACACCCCGCAAGAACTGCTCTAGCATGCGGATTGAACTGTGAAAGATACTCGTGACGCGTGATACGCGGATTGTAAACTTTAACAACAATGGCTTTTTGCTACGTACCTCTTTGTCACTCGACGTCAAAACAAAGTCTCCGGAGGTTTAATTTCCTGAATTTCAAACAGAAGAAGAACCAAGTTACGTGTGTATTTTACTGTATATTACGATACGGCGTTTTCTAATCTCATTAAAAATGTGTTAAACGATCGTTGTACGCAGCAATAAATCATCCGAAGACTTCAAGGATAGTCACCGTTACCTTAAAATAATGTTCGTTTAGTGATGCAACACCGGGAAATCTAATAATGAGAAGACCTAGCACGTTCTTGTACATCCTGCTAACAGTAATCAATGCTATGATTCGGGCGCTTTCAGCGCGCCTCGTGGCAGTTTTTGGTGGTTGGCATGCTATTTGAAACCGAGCGTTAAGCCTTTTAAATATAAGGAAGCTGTGCTAGTAACCACTAATAAAGTAACTTCTCAGCAAACACAAATTCGACAAGTGCACGTAAAAGTAACTGAAGAGAAGTTTACACTAACACAGTTATTGGCTGTATAGAAAATGGAATTCCATGGAAGTTGGTAGGAAATATTGTAACCTAACTACGTCTATAGTGAGGGTCTTTACTGTTCTATATAGGGGTCTATACTTCTTCTATACTATCAAGGTTTAGGTGTACTTAAACTCCAGATTACGCACATAAACAAATAATGTGTCTACTATACAGGGTGATCAGTTAAGTTGTGACCCAGCTTGATAGCTAAAGTACTACTGAACGATATGTTATGAGACCCGGGTGATGTGATGAGGCCGAGAGAGGCCACTGATTGAACAAGAAATGGATGACCTTGCCCAAATGTTATCAAGGTCATTCAACTGCTAAATTCTTAAATATGCATCACTAACCATGAGTGTACATTAGGAATATGTAAAGAACAAAGATACATTACCAATGCAAAAACCAGAACAAAAATTGGAACCGATTTACAGGATCTATGACGTACGTAAAATGGCAACGTTCGACCCCTGAATGGCATTCCATTCAAACACCCCGTCGTTTTGGGAAGCATCTCCTTCCAACGCACAGTCGTGCAGCGAAGGTCCTGCAAACCTGGTTCTATTTTCGTTCTGTGTTTTGGCATTGGTCATGTCTCTTTGTTCCTACATATTCCTAATTCATACCCATGGTGAGTGATGAATACTTAAGAAGTTAGTAGTTGGATGACCTTGATAACATTCGGCAAGGTCATCCATTTCTTGTCCAGCCAGCGGCCCTTTTTGGCCTCATCACATCAGTCGGGTTTCACAACATATCGTTCAGTAGTACTTTAGCTATCAAACTGGGTCACAACTTAAGTGATCACTCTGTATATACATATACTACGACGACCAGTTACATCGACCCTGTCAGTGTCAGGACCAAAGATGGGTAATATTATGAGAAATTTTCAACCTATAGCACAGTATAATCTTTCTGCATGGAGATGACCACCATTCGGTATAGCTCCATACACGGTAACTGTGAATTTGTACATTGGCAATAACACTGTGGTAAACTTCTTGCAGATTGAAAAACAGCAAAGGAAATTCATCAACTCGGTAAATAGTAGTATTAGATTCAAATTTCAGAGTTGTAACATCAATTTCCCGGAGCCTTATGGCATCTGAAGCAGACTAATGCTCGTATGTTTAAACTGGCTTAATTCTGAATGCTCCTTACTGTTTTATAAAGACAAGAGAAGTTTAGTTTGGGGAGGGAAAATCCGAATTCTTGAACCGGGAAAGCTCCGATCATCGCAGGTGAGCCACTGACGATCGTATGACCACTGATAAAGGCTGGAAGTCTGTCACATTAAACTGGGCTGCTTTAAGGGCGCGTTTACGCAACGACTAGCAACCCAAATTTCTTCGCTCACTTGATTTTACATGGTTAATACTAAATCTACTGGCTACTTCTCGCCTCTACCGGAGCATGCGGCCTTCGAGTTGTCCATACATAGTAACCACGGCAACGACGCGGACGCAGATGCGATGCGTGCTGCATGACAGTGCCGATTTACGACAAGAAAACAATTTTTAATTGCCGTACAAGATGGCGGACTGATTTCTGAATAACGACATTCGAATCGTTTTCGAATCGATAACCCCGAACGGGACACCATGTTGGATTTTTAATTCTCGCTGCGAACAGCAATTTATTGTACGATCGTCTGATTACTACCGGAAGCTGTTCTTTGTGCGAGAATCGCAAATTTTGGAAATAGCGAGAAAAAGCAACAACATTGCAGCAATGTTTAAAATTAATGTTGCAGTTTGTTCTTTATCCTTGTTGTAATTTATAATACATTTAATTTTTTTTTGCAGTGCTGCATTCACTTAGTAGAAACTGGAAACTAATTGTAAATAAACCGGAAACTAATCGGAAACCAACCGTCGACTAGCAAATAGCGTTCGGTTCGAGGGAGAAGGCCTTGTTGCATAAATTCGCCCTAACTCGCAGGGTCTGTGCTATTGCCTAGGTCTTTTTTCTAGCCAGTGATCAGGCAAATATTTGTTTAAAAAAAAAAGCCTACTAAAATTGTACAGATAAGCACAATGGTTGTACAACGTTTCGGGATTCAATTCATCCCGTTGTCAAGTGCTTTAAAAGTGAGGAAAACACATGTCAAAGTCAAGGAACACTATAATTTAAAAGTATAAATAAATTTAAAACATGAACATGAATGTTTAGCAACCTGGCCAGAACACGTAGCAAAAACAAGACCCCGACCTCTCACCTGTAAATGAATATTTGAAGTGAAGCTGAATGAAAAGCCCTATACCATTTATCACTTTCTGCCTCACTTCAAACCTGCATTTGCAGGTGAGAGGTTGGGGTCTTGTTTTTTCTACGTGTTCTGGACAGGTTGCTACACATTCATCTTCATGTTTTAAATTTATTTTATACTTTTAAATTATAGTGTTCCTTGACTTTAACATGTCTTTTCCTTACTTTTTAAGCACTTGAAACAGGATGCATTGAACCCCGAAACGTTGTGCGATCATTGTGCTTATTTGTGCAATTTTAGTAGGTTTTATTCTTTTTAAATCCTCCTATTGCTTTCAGGTGTAAGATAGATAAGATAGACAAACTTTTACACGCACCCAAGCTGAGCACTAACACTGCTCAGCCACTACGTCACTTCAAAAGTGTTTCACATTCCTAGAACTTCACACCGTACAGCTCCTCACTTACTAATATATAAAGGAATGTATATAAAGGCGTTAAAACATTTTGAATGCAAAAGCACGCAGAATTTATAGCAAAATTGTGGTATAAATAGGGTTTATTTATACTAAATTGCAAGAACCTTTCTTCACCGTTTCAGTTCGGCCGCTTTAGCCTCTTTAAAACACGCTTTTCGCGCGTCGTGCACTGCTGGATTGCAGAACACACCTACCCAGTCTTGGCTGTTTTGTTGATGATTAACCTTGCGAGCAATCTTGCCTGTGATCATGCTGCAGTGCAACAAACCTTGTCATGCATACACACACACCCACACCTTGGCCTGCGTCGTTCGTTGTTTGGCACCCCATCATCGTCGGTCGTCTCGTTCCGTTGTTGTTTGACTTTTGCAACGTGTTCCCTGTTCCGTGTCGTTGACAGTTCCTTCTTTACAGGCACCGCGCATTAAGTGACAAAACTTTCATAAAACAATAGCTTCATGCATGAACGATGAATGAATGAAGGAGGAGAGGTGGAAAGGGCTGGAAAATGCAAGCTCCTGCCATGAAGCAATATTTGCGTTGCGCGCCGCCGCTTGCTTCCTCTACGTGCAGCTCATGATGGCGGTGATGCCTGTGTTGCAAGCCCCTGTGCATACACTCAACAACGCCGTTCATCGCTGGCGGCGTGGCCAGCAGTATACGAACGGGACAGCCACCAGAGCAGGATAGGAAAAGCACGCAGCAGACGCCAGGCGTCAACCCATTCCAGCTCATTCAATTAACCTGATAGCTGCATTGTGTTAGTTGCCCCAATCTCCTCAGACTCCCGCGGTTGTTGACACGGGCCTGTAATGTATTCATGGGCTTCCCATCCTACCAGGCACCGCCATGACATTGCACCCCAGTGAAAGGGTAGAAGGGAATGGGACTGACTATACAGGAAGTCGATGGCGTTTGAGTTTTGGGTTGAGTGTAGCCAGGTTTAGTTCCTATACATCGCCGAATAAATCTCAAATGATGGAGACACTAAATTATTTAAGTGGATCTGTACTACTAAAGTGTCACTTATGGTAGGTGCTTAAAGTGTCCGCAGCCTATCTTGAGTTCGCCCAAGAACGACACAGATAATCAATTGTATGTTTTTGGTAGCAGAGTGCCTTGTTGATATCCAAGATGGTTACAAAAACAATGGCGGCCGTCGACTAAAGCCGCCCCTTCCACGAAGACGGAGCCGCTCATAAATACCTGCAGGCCACGGACACTATAGGGTGTTTCACCGGTAATGGGTATTTTGCTCTACTAACAGCATATGTGCTAATTAATTACCAAAACACTAAAATCCCGCAATTAAATCCCACCAAATAAGAGCAGAAATACTTGAAAGTGATTCCTGGGTCTAGCTTTAAGTGATCAGAACGAGTAAGTCTAGTGGAAGATGGAAGTGGCGACGAACATGGTGGACCGTAAGTGGCATGTGACGCCAATCACATTCAGGAGAGCTATTTCCCCTCAAAAGGAAGCAATGTGGACGTTTGGCAACTGGGGCCACAAGCCTGGACAGTGCCTTTAACAGCTTGCAACTTATTGTTGACTTGTTTGTCCCACAATGCTTGCCAAGCAACTTGCAACCTCTGAATTAGGTTTTCCTTGTGGAAATACGTAACTTTTTATTCTTGTCAGGCAGGACTGTTGGAACCCTAATAGGGAAGACTAATTGTTGTATTTTTTTTTTTTTTTTTTTTTTTTAGCATTTTTACAATGACAATGTCACACACTGTTAACCAATGCCTTCAACTGTGTTTTCAGAACTGAATTGAGATGAAACAGTGAAAGAGAGGTGTTTGAGTCTGTTATTCGTGCCGTGGAATTCCTTCCTTCCAAGGAACGGCGATGACAAACATATGAAACCTGGCCAGACTGATGGATGGTAACATATAATCCAACGTGTAGCAATGTCTTGTCACGTTTGCTTACATTGTTGCAAGCCTAAATTCTGAAACTCTTGCAATATTTCAGTGATTAATCATCTGTTAGTTTTGTTTTATTAAGCATTTTACGTGAAGGGAATTTTAGTTTACCGTCTACAACACCTAACACACGAAGTACACTTTTGAAAATGTATCGCAAAAAAGAACGATTAACTTAATAGCCACTAGCATTCACCAACGGAAGGAGTTAGTTGAGTTTTTTTTTAGTAAGCTAAGTTTTATATTGGTACTGTACAATAAATAAAACAAATAAGGAAAAGTAGAACTTAGTTTGGATCCGAAACCCCAATCCAGTTATTTTTTTAAAGCCGGATCAGAATTCGAGTTCTTTTAAGCCAGCAGCGCCAGAACTGGAAAAAAACTAAACATGCAGAAATATGAACAGCTTCAATGCAATCTTCAACCAGCTTAGCAAACCTAACACGGATATTTCAAAGTTTCTAAAGCATAAAACGACACATTATAAGTTTGCTACAAAACGTACAACCATAAAATTAAAGAAACAAATTTCAAAACATATCAGATATTTTCAAACAGCATTAAACCAGCTTTATCCGATGAGAAAACTTGAAATAAAACTTGCGTATCATGAGGTAATAAAAGCTACTTTAAAATGAATACACATTTTACTATTCCAATGGGTATCGTAATTTAACAATCATTCTGTTTTCGTGACTTATTCAGTACGTGAATTTCTAAATTGCGAAAAAAGGACACTGGCATAAAACTTAAAAAGTTTAAATTTATGCAAACGCCTACCCATCCCCATGATTTGATGTCTTGAAAGACTGGTCTTCGACGTGGCCACTATATCTTTGTAAAATAAGCGCATGGTTTTCCACATTGGAGACCCTCCCTGATCTTCATACTTACTATCTTGAGAAAGAAGCAGTGACTTCTACTGACACTTTTAAGAGTCTCGGAGTTTGGCTAACTCAGACGTCTCTTATATATGTTGTACATTGCAACCGTATTGTTGCAAATGCACTTCATCGATTGCACATGATCAAATATATCTTTATTTCTTGGGATATTAGTGTTCTTGTAAGGACTTTTAAGGTCTATGTTCTGCACTGCTTGATGTGCTTGCCAGGTGTGGTCTCTGAACCTACTTAAAGATATTGACCACGTTGAGTCCCTTCAGCGGCGATTTCCCAAATCCCTTCCTAATCTTATTTGTCGTGGCTAAGACATTTTAAGCAGCTGGTGTGTCTTTGGCTACGGAGGTTGAAAGCTGACTTAATATTGAGTTTAAAAATTGTGAGAGGTTTTATTACCGCTGAAGTCGGACTGTTTAAACTTAATGCGATAACCCGTACAAGGAGCACTGTTATAAGCTCAAAAAAACCGAGTGTTCATCTTAAAGTGAGAAAACCTTTTTTTTTTTTGCTGCAAGGTTTATTGACCCCGGGAACACTCTACCAGTGTAAATAATAATTGTAAAAGCGGATACAGTTTCTATTTTTAGATGCCGACTTGGGGGAAGTTGACCTGAAACGCTTCCTAAAACGACCGGAATTTTGCTTTTAACTTTTCCTTCCTGTAATCTACTTGTGTTTTTGACGATACGTTTTTAATATTTTTAACCTATTAAGGTGTGGTGTAAGTGGGCCTGGCCCTTACGTTTTAACCTCAAATACATTGTGCGGTATTTTACCTCAAATTACCTATATTACTAGCGACTTCGCTCGCTCCATTGGCGTCATCTCGCTTCACTCGCAAACATCCATAATTGTGCTTCAAGTCAACGATAGGGAGAAAATCAAGTATACAAATCAGCTAACATGCATGAAACCTGCATTAATTATTGAAAGAAAGTTCAAGGAAAAGTTAATGATGAATTTGGCAGCAAGTAGTATAAAGTATTTCAACAAAAGGTTTTACAAACTAACTCTTTAATTTACTGTTGAGGACACCTCACACACAAGGAAAAAAACGTTCAATAATAAGTACGAATTTTGGGGACACCCTGTTGATTAACATGTGGTAACATTTTTTTAGGCACGCAAGTCTCCCTCATGCTTCAGTGGGTTTTATCAAGAGTTTATAAGGGTGGGGAGGAGAATTTGTGACCGAGACCTGCTAGAAACGTCTTAGATTCATTTCTATTAGTTCCGTCTAAATTAATAGAGGGCGTCATGAGTTTTATGTGGGAATTTCTACTCAGGTTTCAGCGTAAAATTAAACTCAACAAAACGAAACTAGCTTGTATTTCATTATTATTATTTAGTATAGCTTAGTTGTAATTTAGTTCACTTTAGATTTGGGCTGAAAAATGAGCAAAAATTACCAGATTGAACGTGTGGCGCCCTCTGAAAACTCGGATGGAATTAATAGGAATGAATCTAACACGTTCCAATAGGGACTTTTTAAGAGTTACAAATTCTCCTCCACATCTCCATAAATTCTTGGTTTTAGGTATTTGTACACGCTACAATTAATTTACGATAATAGCTTATGGAAAAGAGTTGTGCATATTTGAGCTGTGTCCACACTTGCAACTCTTGCTACGCTGTGTTTGTTCAGTATTCTTATTACGTGTAAGGTCAGATCTACGTGCACTGACCACCCTTTCGCGTTCCCATATCGCCTTCACATTGGATTGAATTTTTTTGGAAGTCTGCTTCTCTGCATAGTAAGCAGTAGAATTCCGTTCTGAGGAAGCGAGCACAACTTTTTTTTTTAACTGAAAGCTTCAAATGGAAGCACAGTGACTTGGCAAGTTTGTGACTACAACTTGACAGCAATAGCGGAACCAACAAATCTTTTCGAGTTGCTAACTTGTTCCCATGTTCGACGTTTCATTTAAGAATAAAAGTCACCTTTGCAACAGATTTCAGAGACCAACTCACCAAGGACAGTAACGAACCGAGATCTAACCTATAAAATTGAAATGCAAATGCCATGCAAATTAAGGCAACTTGCACCACTGAACAAAAGTAACAAACGCTAAGTACTAAACTATTTGATGATCCATTTCTGAAACTGAAAGGAGCACTGTTTAGTGTTTATTGTTCCAATACTTCGAACTTATGAAATAACTGTAGCATAGTCAGTTATACCGCTGACAAACTGGTTCGCAGAGTTGCATGAAGACAGCGTCATGGTTCATCTTGTTTCTTTGTCCACTTGCTTTCATATCGCATGGCTGCTTAGAGCTATATACTAACTTCGTTACTGGAGGAGCACACTCCTACGGACAGCAACAATCAGTTGCATTATTTAGTGACGTCATCATCAATAGGGGACAAGCGGAACTTCGGCGTTCCAACACGGGATAGGACACTCTATAACCTAGGAAGATGTATGGTAAACTGCGCCAGCGCCAGTGGCAATCTTGTTCCGATTTCATAAAAGTTTTGTGTGTCCCAAGTATGGTCCCAGTAAACCACCGTACGTTGCGATCTCGCAGCTTAAAAATGGCCAGCGAACAACAAAAAGGAGAACGATAGAGGGAGAGCGATTTTCGTGAAGGCAAATTGTGTTAACTAACATTTGTCATATGCTGTTTGCAAAAATTACCACAGAATGTTTTGGCAGTTTGCGACAGCGCAATGTTTAATGGCCGCCATCTTTGAACTCTAATGAGAGCCGGCTTCGAGGCTGGCTTAAGCTATGGTTTCCAGCGCCATAGTGTCTGTGCTACTACGGTCCTTGTGCTCTTTGCGCTAGCAAGGTCCTTCTGTGAAGTTACGTTGTGACTGTAGGAACTGCTAGAGTTCCTACCTTCTGGTGGCTGGATAGCGTTGATGGCAGTTGCGATCAGCAGTTTTCCGACATTGACTTTATCGTTTGGGGCCGATGCCCTTTGGGCTTCATAAACTACTGTTGAGCGAATATGGTGAGCAGCTCACACCACCTGTATGTACATTTTGCCACCTTTATTACTATTCCTCAAGAACATGTCCGATTTTAATTTGTCTTTCTTAAAACCACTTCTTGGTGTAGCACTATCAATGTACAAAATCTGGTGTTCATTGATGCAGTGGTTACTTCGTGATGCGGATCCAATGGTTGCGTCGAAGTGCATGCACAAACGGAGCTCAGCTCGGCCTTCGGCTTTGCTTTGCTCCAATTTGCGCTCTAGACAAGCGTGTGAATTATTATTCCGCTGAATGGTCGCGATCATCATTCATTATTTCCATAACAAGTCTTATAACAAATTGTAATTTCACATATTTACGCTGTTTATTTTAACACCTCAGCCTTTTGCGTTGTGAATGCATTATATATGCACACAGTCTCAATAATGACACGATAAATGACACTTCCTCTTAGCACAGCAACATGCAACCAGTATTGCTAAAAAAAAAAGTTGTTCTTTGAGTTTCTCGATAGTTCAAGAACCAGCTCTAGTTTCTAACCATGTTCGGTATTGAGTCCCTCCAATAATCACTAAACAGTCCTCAGAATTGTAACGACATCACCAAATATTCATTGCCCACTAAAATCTTAACACTCCCAGCATAATTCGGCTTTTTAATTTCACGCATCTCTAACTCCACAGAAGTATAGCCGTAATCTCCTGAGGAGGTGCCGTTCGTTGCAAACCCTTTCATTCCGGCGTTGCTGTCCGTCGTTTGTTGTTGTTGGTTCGCGCATAATGTATACATGGTTGCCTGAACGGAGACCGGTGCGCTCTGGTGCAGCTCGCCTGAATTGCTGCCTGGTCATCCGTTCTATTCGAGTGACTGCAGAGCACAAAATCGAAGCGTGCGCTGCTGCCGCTATGGGAAGCAGGTGCCAGAGGGCCAAAAGAAGCATTGGTCGGGTGGCCCTTCCTCGATGCGCGAACACTAAGGCTAAGATTGCTTGGATTCGACCTGCAGCTGCGACTAGCCAGCCCCCGCTATTCAGAGACCAGACGGAACTCTTTCCCTACAGATTATGCTGTTTGCTCGTTGCTGGCTTAAGAGAGTGCCCCTGTAAAGCAATGCAATCATCAAGCTCGCCCTTTGTGAATAATACAGGAATGTCCCAGCCAATGTGGAAGTGGTGCGATGCTTCCGAGGCTCTTTGCCACTTTACTATTCGTATGGAAAAAGAAGCACAAGTGCTTTTGTTCACCAACATTCGGAGGTATAGGGAGAAATCTAGTGCATTATTTCGTAAATGGATTGTTGGACGCAAAACTTTAAATGACAGCCTGCCTTTTTGCGAGGAAATAAAAATAAACGTATAGGCAGTTACTTTTAGATTCGTAGCCTACACAAGCGTAAATCGAATTAAAACCTAGTTCACAATCTCATCACTGTCTTTAACTAAGATCACTCACCAAACTTACACACGTAGACCATCATTCCAGTTGTATAACCTCCTCTCTCTTAAATATGTTTATTTCAACCCGTTTCTACCACATCTCTGTTAAATGCGTTTATTTCAACCCGTTTGTAAGCCTCATCTTACGCAAAGTTTGTTTTGCTGTCTCGCCTTGGATTTCGTAAGGCTGTGTTGGAATTAGGTCAAGTTGTCCGTTTCCACTTGTTCCCAGCTCCTCTCCTGCAGCTATGAGGACACAACTTTACTAACTTAGGACAGGGAACATCATTTCCTAAAATTTGAGAAAGCTCCCCAAGTCCAGCATGACAGGTGGTGTTCGCATTGCAACGCCGTGTTCGCGCTATAAAACCTCCGAACATCCAGACATAGTATAACACGGATTACTTCAAGTGGGATGTTCTAGTCACAATTAAGAAAGATGTTCTCCAACTTTACCCTTTTCCGGCCTTTTTATGCATACGTCAGTACTGTTGCTGTAAATGTAGGGGCGAGAAAAAGGAAACGAATCGTACGGGCTATTATTCAGGCGCGGCTTAATTCTTTCTTAAGTTGCTTGACGTCATCCAATAGACGGCAAAAATCGGAGCTTAGGTTCCAAAAGCTGGATATTGGAGTGCTGTCTCTGACACGTGTTTGCATCACAGATGTTAGGAGAGAGAAAGCGGAGATCAGATTATGTAGTGCGAACTATAAGCTCGAGTTTGCTTTTGTAATTCAGACTTCCAGTAAAATTTGACGTTCGTTACAGTGCTAAAACTACTATAACATTAGCTCTAAAGACGCGAAACATTAATGGGGAATTAGTCCACTTCCACCTTAAACCTGTCAAGAATCGCCGGAAGAACAAGAGTCGTGTGGTGAGCGGGTTAGTGGGTTGTTTGCTGATGAAAATATATTTCGTAAATTTTGTAACCAGGCAATAAGTTTGTTCAGTTTTTATCTCCTTAAGGGCACATTTATGCACCAATCTCGCTTTGCATTGTCGCAGTTAGAAGCTAGAAAACGTCTAAAATTTCATCATGGCGGCAGTTTTAGTTCTGCTGGCTCGTAACTGAAATGGGCATTATAATGTAAGTTCAGAAGCAACTAGGAAAATTGCTTCGTTAAGAGGAAATCGTCATTATTTCTGTCATGGATTTGCATCTGCAAGCATTTACCGAAACGATGAAAGAGGTAGCTAATTCAGTCAGCGTTGTTACCATGTCAATAATACCTTCGCCGTAGCCACTGAATTCAAGCTGTTGAGGATGCAACGCCATATCGTTACATAAATACGCCCTAAGGTCGGTTTGACCAATACACAAACGGGCTAACAACACATCACGCCGGCGACTGTGGAGACTGAACCGGAGTGACATATTCACTGCTTCCTTTTGAGAGGGGTTATCACTACTGTATGTCATTGGTGTCAACGGCCACTTATTGTCAGCCACTTGCTCGTTGAGTGTCACCATCTTGATGGTGTTCGTCGCTGTGTCCATCTTCTGCGAGACATCATGTGTCAGTTGGGTGATAAGTCCGTCCTCCTGGCCGGGATTTTAAAATTTTTGCAGGCAAGAGGTACAGACGTCCTAGTCTTAAATAGGTTCTAGATTAGAGATCTGTTTTACATCTCTACAATGTGTGACACATTGGCAACCCGGACTACTGCACTGGGACTGAGGTTGGCACTAATGACCTAGCTGTCGACGCGCCATTAAGATTCAACCCCCCCACCCAAGGTTGGCTAGCGAGAGAAGGGGCTACATGGCCAGAGTCACAGAGTCGCTTTTTCTCTGAAAATAAATAGTTTTAGAAAGTCGATAATAAGCTCGCTCACTACAAAGATTATATTCAAGAGGTCCATGTAGTCCTTAATTAAAAGCCAGATTTGGATAATTGGCTAGAGTTAGTAAAAGGACATATTTTCCCACATTCTATGATAAATAAAAATATTTTGTTGTTACCCCCTTCATGTTATACCCTGTAATTAGGCCTGCGATTGTACATGGGTGAATATAATATTATGAACGTCGAATAAAAATTAAATATATTTAAAAAATGGTACTGAATGAATTCGAGTTTGGTGTTGTGCTCTCCGTAACACTCCCCCTTGCCACAAAACTCTGGCAATTTAAACGTGCAAACGTTTCGGAAATCGTTTTTGACAAGGAGAAGTTTGCGTGTGCGCTATGCTTTCTGCAAGGGATTGCATGGTTTTGGCCTTATCAGTAGCACAGACAACGACGGGCCTTTTATACCTTGAAAACTACTTAGCACCGCTTACATCCAGAATAAAAAAATTAGACGGCTGAAAAGATCTGCTTATCACTTATTGATAATGAGAAACCAATTTAGGTACACGTCCCCTCACGTTAGGTTTGTTACATTACATTGTTTTCGCTGCGGCGCCGATTGCTACAATAAGGGTCTGGTTTCAAACGGCGCTAACTAGTGGCGACTCTTTTGTGCGTTCATCGTCATCGATTCCCGCACACTCAAGCCGAGCATCGAGTTGTAGCATCGATGCGTCAGCCAACAAGCAAGCAGCCCACTCTATTCTCTTCCAAGAACCTATAATAACCACTCAAAGGAAGGCAACAAACCTCAATTACAAGATTCAGGGCGCGTGATAGGATTCCTTACCATTGTGCAGACCAAAGGGCCTCTCAGCAGCGACGTGCTGCTATCGGTGGCGCCCCCTTGGAAACGGGATTATAACAAGACATACATTAGATGCCATAAAACAGGTCACATTTAACGAGGTTATCGTATCAGCTTCCTTCCTCTGCTGGGTGAGCCTTTTCGGCGCCAAACAATGGCTCTTGGCTTCTCGATCACCAAGATCAGAATGGCTACGGGTAAACCGCTAAGACTGTATCAGTTGTAGAAAGTGGATCCAACCCTCAGAAAGCCGATTTGCTGTCCCTTTACCGAATATCAGTATCGCTGTTCTGCACTAAAGAGGGCAGTACAATAAAAAAGATGATGTTCGTTTCCCCGTGGTTAGGTGCAATCGTGGTTTTTCGATCAGCGTCCTTTTGGGTAAAAGGAAGTTGATCGAAAAACCATTGTGTATAATGGGCATGACAGACGTTGAAAAAGAGCCGAAACATGATATGTTCATGTGGAGAAATTGCCAAATAATAGGAAATCGAGAAACAGTTGTCAGTGAAAAAATGTTTCAGATACCTGGATTTTAAAGTGAGGAAAAATGGAATCGTATTCCAGCATTTGCTGCGTGTCTCGTTCTGATTCCGTTTAAGTGTGTTTTTTTTGTGTGTGGGTTATGACGTAATCAGTGAGGATGGATCAGTTGTAGAAAATGGACCAACCCTCAAAAAGACTAAGTGGTATCCTTTACCGAACATCAGTAGTCCGGCACTAAAGTAAATTGTACAGTGGTTAAGTGTAATGGGCAAGGCAGAGCTCGAAAAACAGGTGAAATATAACACGTTTACTTTAGAACCGGATGAAGTTGGGCAAATGAGTGTGAGTAGACCGATATACAGTTGTCAAGAGAAGAAAAACCTTTCAGAAATGTGAATTTTTAAATAATGGAAAACGGAATTCATTCTGTGTTTGCTGCCAGCTGGACTATAACAAATGGATATCCATCTTACGCATTTTGGGGGAATGGGGTGGAGGTAGCAGCGAAATCTATAATTCAATGAAGATGAATCAGTTGTTAGAAAGTGGATCAACCAGCAGAAAACGGATTTGTGGTCCCACTGAGCAGCCGTTTCACTGTTTTGCTCTGAACAGGACTGCTCTAAACAAATGAGTTAAAAAATGGTCAAAACAGAGCTAAAGAAAAAACATGTTTATGTGTAGAAGTGACCCAATTTTAGAAAAGATTTAAAATATAAACCAATAATATAAGGGAAAAAACAGCTTCCCAGAAAAATGTAGTTTTAGAATAATAGATTACTACTGCAGAGATTCGAAACTGAGAACACATCATCTCCGCAAAGAGCTCAGATTTAGGGGACATCAACATGCTTGTCTGGGCGTACAAGGAGTATGTACGCCCAACCCTGGAATATGCAAGTCAGGTGTGGTCACCGCGTATGCTAAAAGACATTGACAGAATCGAGTCGGTGCAGAGAAGATTCGCCAAGATTCACCAAGATTCCTTGGAACTTCGACGCTTGAAGGCTGATCTTATCCTCGCCTATAAAATTCTGCACGGGTTTACACCAGCTGAGCTATCGATACTTGAAATGAGCTCTAGTACAAAAACTAGAGGTCACAGCAAAAAATTGATCACTCCACTTCACAAATTAAATTGTAGGCATCATTTCTTTATCGTCCGGGTGGTTCCAGCCTGGAACTCATTGCCGGAAGTCACACTGTCAATGCACCTTCGGCCAACTCCTTCGGGAATTTTTTAGGGAAAGCCAAACTGGGTCCATTCCTGCTTCGGCCATCAGGGATTTGTTGGTTGTAACTCGGCTGGTTATAAGTGGCCTTCCAGCCCTTCCGGTCGTGCTCTATTTGCACGACAAATGATAATTATTATTATTAATGCAAACAACGGTTCAGATATAAAGGTTGAATACTAGAGGTGCCTAATTATTTTCTTGGTTTACCGTTTTTTACCGTGGCTGCCCGACCCGTTATATCTGTCTTGATCATACCATGGCCTCACCGAAAGCGTTAGACCAACATAAAAACATCAACAAATAAATACATAAATACAAAACCATAGCATGATGGTCCATAGAATGACTGGATTCGTGTCTTCCAAAAAAATTCCAAACACTTATTTTGTTGCAGTAGAGTGACTTTGTAACTGCGGAGATTAACAATGTGATCTTTATACTTAGACGTAGACGAAACCGGATAGGGCGACCATTCTCGAGTGATGGATATAAACTATAACAAGCGAAACTAGATACACCACTGATCTCCTACAATTTCTTGCATCGCCGCTTACAGGAAGGAGGGGGAGTAAGGCCAGCGGCGGGAAGGGAGTTATAGAAGGGGGATAAAGTTTGCTTTAGAAGTGTCGACCGTGCGAGCTTGCGTCTCTATCGCCTGCGAGGGCTTGCTGGGTGGCGGAACCGAAATTATGACACGTGACGTGAGACGGAGCGGGAAGATTTCCAGGCGAGATGTTCGCGCAGGCTTTTTGAGTTCTCTCCTCATTAAGCGAGACATTGTTGCCGCCATGTTTTGCCTTTACCGGGTCAGTAACACCACCGAGACGGCGGAGCATCCACGAAAAACAAGCAAAGGATCTTGCGAGTCTTGCAGCTGGTGGTGTACGGCAGCAACAGCTGCTAATTTGGGATGGTTCGGCCCGGAGCACAAGGGGGAGGACAGGAACCGAGATGGGTGGGGGTTAAGAGGGAATAGGACAGACAGACAGACTGGGAGGAGGAAATGGGAGGAACAGACGGTAAAGGAGAAAGAAAAAAAAAAAAGGTCCGTTTCTTTTCGTGTGCCATGTTGACGGTGTGTGGTGCGCGTCGGGAAAATGCCAGCTCCACCTCTTCTCATGCCGGGCGTCCGTCATCGTGTTGTCGGCCGTCAGCGTAATGAAGATTTAAGGAGTTTTGTGCGGTGCTGGTTTGTTGGCAGACGGGGGGAAAGGATTCTACCATCCCTACCAGACAGAAATTTGCTCCCAACTTTGTAGACGTCAAAGCGTCACTCTGGCCGCTATCCATGCTGCCAATCCCGTCTTGAAACGGTTGCAACAATGAGAGAGGTGCTGCAGCAAAGCTAAGCTTTAGGTAAACTGCAGTAAAGCTAAACTAAATGCTAAAACTCAGTAAAGCTGAACTTGCACAAACTTAAGTTCACGGCTCAATACAACTAATGTATAAGTTGCTAATTTATTTCCCTCTTTTCTTACGAACCTACTAGAAGAAGCCCGTAGTGCGTACAGCTGGTGTTGGATGCACCGTTAGCAACACTGGTACGGTTTGGTCGCTCAGGTGTTTACCTAATTAAGTTTGTTCAATCAAATATTTGCGCACACTTCCTAACAAACGTTCATTTTTGTTCGCTTCGCTTACTCAATCAGTAAGCCCCCCTTTGATGCAACGTAACAATGATAAGCTTAGTGCATCGAAAGTTGAGAGTGATTGTTGGATTCTTACTTAATAGATGCCACGAAGTTGAGAATGGTTCCACCTCACAAAGGAGAGATATGAACTAAACCATGCGCAATGGCTGTTTGCCGTGACGTCACCATGAGTTAGCCAATAACGAACGAGAACAACGGCTGTTTGGCCGTCTGATTGGACTATCCCAGTCACGTGATATGCACGTCACAGCAAACAGCCATCGCGTGTGGTATAAATAAAAAAAATTTACAAAATCAAAACAAAACCAAAAACTGGTAAAGAGACTGCTAAGTTGAGAATGGTTCGGCCTATCAAAGAAGGGATACGGAATTAAAATATTGGAAAAAAAGGCCACTCAAGCTATCTATGACGTGGCACTTTATTACACATCATCAGTCGAGTCTAACACACAATTTAAAATAATAATAATAATATCAAAAACCAAAACTTGTAAAAGGGACCGCCAAACGCTTCGACCCTTCAATGGAGTGATATCAGTGATATCAACACACCAAAACATTCGCCAAGTTAATCGCACCGAATGACATTAAATGGAAACTTGAATATTGATACCGTAAGTAGCAATGTTACAGTGTTCGTTTAACCTTCAAATTGTTAGTCGGTGCGATTAACTTGGTGAATGTTTTCGTATGTTGACATCAGTTCTTTGAAGCGCCGAACCATTCGGAATTTGACGGTCCCCCTTTACCGGTTTTAGTTTTTGGTATGATGTAGTAGTAGTCTTGATTTATGCGATCTTATTATGTAGATTGTAGTTATTATTCCTGTTCTTCCATATTGTTATACAAAATATCTACATTGTTGATACTGTAAGCAAGCGAGGACTATCATCAGCATCAATGCCATCTTAGAAATAGCTCCCGAGTAGCTAGCTCTTCAGCAATCAGAGTAATGGAAGCCGCCCAAGGGTACATGTCGACGAGTGCACGAAGGGTGAATGCTGTCATTGACGCGTTACCAGCTAGTGTTTTTCCAATTAATGTACTTTTCTTAAATCACTCGCCTAGTTATGTTCTTAAGAGTTATTATTCCATTTTTACCTGGAATTACTTACTAGCATACCATATTTCCACAACATTTTAAAGATGATTGAGTCTAGCGCTATTTAAAATTCAGGGACCAAAATATAAAAAAAAAAACTATTTTATTAAAGTATGACTAATGGTTATTCTATTTTTTCGAAAGTTTTGGCCAGTAAAGTTCTTTCTTATTTGTAGTCTAGACAAGAAATTGTCTCATTCAAAGAAAATATTAACCCTGATTACGAAAACTTGGCGCACTGTCGTCTTCTTTTAACTTCCTTGCTTCTGTTTGCATTTCTGATTTATGAATCTAAAATAAGAAGTCGGGAACGATCAAAATTATAGAATGTAGTTTACTGACTACGAATTACATGTCAAACTATAAACCAAACCCAAAGTGAATAAAACCCCTTTAGCTACTTTCTGTGAAAGAATTAACCGTAGACCCGTCACATTTTAAACGTATACTCCATGCCACTCACAAAAACTGGCTATCTGCGCCTTTTGCACAAGATTTAGTGATATCACCTTCAATGCAATTTTTTTTTTAAATAGTGGTAAAAACCCTCAAAACAAAAATACTTAATTGGCAAATCTTACGTTCCAATGATAGCGAAACTACAGGTTGAAATAATTAAAATATAAAAAAAAATAAAAAATCTTATCAAACTGCGAAAAAAAGGTAGCGTAGGAACATATAAATCTACATAATAAAATTGTATAAATCAAGACTCCTACTTGTAAGCATATTTAAGAGTTAAGTAATTGTAAGAGTTAAATAACAACCAACAGCATCGAACGTATGTTTGGAGGAAAGCATTGAGGAAGTTTTCAGGACAGCATGCTTCTCAAAGGGGCAGCTTCGAGACTGCCTTGAGCCTTATTCATTTCCACAAGCATAAACATGAACATGAAAGAATATAGTAGAAGTGATCATTAGGAAAAGGAGGAGGGGTATTAGCGGTGGGGCGGAGGATTTGGAATGCATGATGGTTTCCACGAACATGAACACGGAAGAATACAATAGAAGTGATCATAAAAAGGGGGAAGGGGAGTATTAGTGGTGGGATGGGTTGTTCGAGTCAGTGGATGCGCTGAACGAAAATAGGCGCTTATTAGCCATTGTGCGCAAAAATTATAAGAAACTTAATTCGGTCGAATATGGGACATACACATGAGCAAGCCAGTGTTGCAAACGGTGCATCTAAGACCAGCCGTGCGTAGCACGGGCTTCCTCTAGTAAGGATGTAAGTATCGATGTAATAATAATTATTGAATACGCATCAAACCCATCTAAATGTAACAAAAAGTGCAGCATGTTCTAAGTGTGCACTTTCCTTTACGTCCTTAACTTTAAACCAGTCCTTAAACACCGAAATATTTCTTCAGTTAGTTTCTTCTTCAACGGAATTTACAGTAGGCTGTGAAACTGTAACCACACCACTCACCAAACCAAACAAATAGGCGTCATGCCTTTTGCGCAAGATTTAGGACATACTTCGGCACAACTATTACCAAAACTATGCCTTCCGACAAAACTTCAAACATAAAATTCCTAATTGGTCACGCCATATTCCTAGAATAACGAAAAGACGGTTAAAAAAAATAAAAATAAAACGAAGTCTACATCGTTATTTCTGCTCTGGCAGTGTGGTCTCTTCTGGGTTTTTGCCGACAAAACCCGACTCCCAATTGACAACAAAGTTAAGTAACATTCCCCCGTTCCGTTCGAGATGGCGGCTAATTCAAGCCTCGTGTCAGAGCGCGGGAACACCCACGTGGAGCCTTTTCTTTCTCTCTTTTTTTTTTCTTCTTTTTTTCCTTCCTTTTTACGGCAAGTTCGTCTTACATCAACAGAAGCATTTGTCTTCTTCTCCGTGCCTCCTCTAGAAAACCTGGCCTCATGTTTATTATCCGCTTCTTTGCCGCCTTTATTTAGCCCACTAAAGAAAGGAAGGAACGCAGGAAGGCTTTCTTCCCCCCACCACTTCCGTACCTTAGGGTTAAAAAACAAAGGAAAAAGAGACGTGGTGTTGTTTTAGCAGCAACCACAATATATGAAGTGCCGATCGGTGAAGAGATATCGATATCATGACGAGTGCAGTAGGCCTATCGATATCGCCCAACACATTATTATTTCACTGCTTGAAAAGATGAAGTTGTAAGATAGTTAGGGTGCGTTTACGCAACGAGACCTTCCACGCTCGCCGAACGGTATGTAACCTAGCGGTTGCCGTTATTTATTTACGATTAATTTCCCGTTTCTGTTAAATGAATGCGGTAATAGGCAACAGATTAAATGTATTATAAATAACATCACGGATAAAGAACAAAGTGCAGCAGTCATTAGAAACATTGCTGTTATTTCACGCTATTTCCAAAATTTGCTATTCTCGCTGAAAAAACAGCTTCTAGCGAAGATCAAACGACGACAGAATAAATAGCTACTCGCAGCGAGAATTCAAAATCCAACATAACGTCCATTTCGGGGTTGTTGAATCGAAGACAAATCATCGAATACCGGCATTCAGAAATCTGTCCGTCGCCTTGTACAGCAGTAAAAACTGTTTTCTAGTTGTCATAAATCGATGCTGTCGTGTTGTACGCATCGTACGTCGTGTCGCGAGGCACGAGGAGGAGACTTGCGTCCGCGTTGTTGCCATGGTTACACGTGAAAGCCACACATTCTTCGGTAAAGGCGAGAACCAGCCAGCATATTCAGTATTAACTAAGTAAAAGCTAGTAAGCGATAAAATTGTGGTAGCATAAACCACCCCTTAGGACGCGTTTGAGTAAATACTTGCAGTCTTATAATCCGTGCCAATAATATAACAATTCCTCATGACGAAACAATTTTCCCAAATGCTTCTGAACTCACGTTATTTACTGTTTTCGTGCGCGAGGCGGCAGACATAAAACCGCCGCCATGTTGGAATTTGAGGTGATTTCTAGCTTCTAGCTGCGAGAATGCAAAAGCGAGTGGTTGCCTAAACGCACTCTTACTCTCTCCAGCAGCACGCTTGTAGTGAAGGTGAAGAACACGGGATGTAAACAGAGAATCCTAATCCTTCTTTTAATCTCTAGACTTGGAACAACCAAAGTGGGAAAATTATAATGGCTACATTCAAAGTTTTAAAGCCAAGGAAGAAGTAAGGGCGCGTTTAAGCAACGACTCGCCTTTGCATTCTCGCAGCGAGAATCTAATGGCGAGTTCAAAGGTGTCGTTGCCATGGTAACAACGCTACGTTGATTAGCTAAATCCGACGTCGTTTGAGTAAATGATTGCAGTCTTCTGATCTGTGCCAATAAGGTAAAGAATTCCTCATGACGAAACAATTTTCCCAGTCGCATCTGAATTCACATTATTGAGTGTTTTCGTTGCGAGTTGGGAGAACTAAAACCACCGCCATGTTGGAATTTCAGTTAATTTCTAGCTTCTAGCTGCGAGAATGCAAATGCGAGTCATTGCGTAAACGCGCCCTAAAGGCACCTATCAACCTATCTACTTCTAGAAGGCAACTAATAATTAGCAACTTCAGTTAAAATAACTGTATTCCTTTATCGGCTCGTGTGTGCGCGATGTATCCGTGTGCCATTTCACCTACACCTAAAGTAATTTTATTAAGTAATTTTACTGTAATAACAGTTACTGCAGTAAATCACGTTACTATATTACTCCTGTATTACTCCTGTTAATCACGTTTTATACTTTGAATACTTAATAGATTTATTTATATACTCTGTTCCACATTATGTTTTCAGGAAACTGACTGTATGACGCCACGTTTTTTTTTTTCACTAAGAATGTAAAAACACATAAATATCCCACTCGTAGACTTTAACAGTAACTGTGTAGAGTCTACAAGTGTGATATCCACATGTTTTTGCACTTTTAGTGCAAGGAAACGTGGCGCCATACCGTCAGTTTCCTGCAAACATAATGTGGAACTGACTATAGAGCAGTGACATTTGCCACCATATTGGCACCAGTATGGGTTTTGGAGGGCATAACTACAAGGTGCACTACATAAGAATGGAGGGAAAAACAACGGGAGAGCGGATTTCTTAGGCTTAAAATAACGTTGTTTTCTCCATCAACATAAATCACGCGTTTTAGGTCTAAGAAATCACTCTTCACAGCATCGGCTTCAGTATGACGCCCTTCTGTTTCTCCCCGCAGTGCCCCTTGCAGCTAACCCATTAAGGCTCCAGCATAGAGTTATATACAATAATACTACGTCGTGTCACTGCTCTATAGGTAATGGCATTTGGCAGTAGCAAGCAATTGAGCAAACTCTAGCAACTTTAACTACGTCATAATTATTGTTGTGCTCTTACATCTTACTTAAATCTGATTATAATCATAATAATCTGATTAATTCTATTATTTTAAAATCGTCATGATTACTTCCAACCCTGCTATATATTCTCCTCGTGACTTGACCATCATTCGAAAAGGAAGAAACCAACATTCTTAATTCCACTGGTGTTCTAAAACAACAATCAAACTAAAGTTTACAGAGCTGATCAGCGAAACAATTTTATTACTAACTGCAAAATGATAAATCCTAAAACAGTATTTTTGCATTTAATGATTTCCATGGAAGCCTGGAAATGAGGTAAATGCATTATTGCCATATTAAATTCCCATTAATTTGGCTAAAGGACAATACGGACCAACCTTCCATTTTGTTAATATCGTTAATTTTTTTTTATTCATTTTTATTGTACGCTTTATATATTTATTTCCGATTACAGAAAGCAAGTCGAAGCTGCTCAAAACACATACTAAACCTTCCAACAATCTGCAGGTAAAAATAAATAAATAAATAAATAAATAAAACGGGAGAAAAAAAGAACAACTACACACAGAGAAAAGGAAAGAACAATCCTGTTTCAATTTGAGTTATAACAAATCCACGATTCAGATTGAAGCGCTTGCAACGTAATTGCATTACAAAACGAATACGAGCAAGGCGCGGGGGGGTGGGTGGAGGTGGAGGGGGGAAGAGTGCAAAACGAAGGGAACTTTTGAACAAAAAATATCTCCCGCACACACACGTTAGTGAAAATTTAATGAGAAATCAGTCCGATAATGCGAAGCCTTCGCTCAAATTACGCATTTCCCTCTGGGGTACCATGGAAGGCGAAAATTTTTCCCAACAAACAGACAAATATACACGCTTAGAGCTTTTAAGACAACATCTACCATTCCTCCTCCTATTCCCGACTAGTGCCACGTAACCACCTCTACCCTGCTTCATAGCATGTACATACAAGAGAAAATTAATAAATGAGACGACGACGCGATCAGTTCTAAGTGGTGACATCTTCCTCGTATCCTTGGCCCTATACCCTGAACAGCTCAAGGCACCTTTCAAGAACACAAAGCGCTGTCAGAACAAACGGCATCGCAAAAGGGCCGGGGGATAACAACAACAAACTAAGAGAAAATGGGGTTTGCCAAAACTCATCCCTTTTAGCCCGTATAACAATAGACTCCAAAAAGGGAGACAGGAAGGAAGGTATACGTTATTGAACGAGTGGAAGGAAACCAGCCCTTTCCTTTTCTCTTCGCCTTTTGCGCTTTCTTTTCTTTTCCAGTACCAGTTACCAACTCTCTGTTCCAGCTCTCTGCAAAATTAGACATTAGCTTCTGCCATGCCTTCAAGCCGTGTGTTAATTGAAATCTAATTCAAAATAAAACAAGGTAATGTCATTAAAACCATGGTCCCCCAGGCAACTAATCATTAAAACTGAAGACCTGCAACGGGAACTTTAGGTTTAAAGTTTGAGCTCGACCCGAAAAAAAAAAAAAAATGTCGACGACGTCGTAAATCTGCATGCGACATATTGCGGGTTAAGATTAATTCATTTATCTCCGGCGTATTAAGATATAGTTTTACATGGATTATTACAATTTGGTTTTCCCGTGCGATATTTCGATTTGTGCTCAGCGCAGGTAATTAAGATGCTACGGAGCGTGGAAGCTTGTTGCTACGAGATAGAGAGAGAGAGAAAGCTAAGTAATTTCTTGCGAGGTAATTAGACCAAGTCACTTTTTGTGCTGCTACTACGAAGATTTTAATTAATTTTGCTGAAAACTATATAACGAAGAAAAAGTCTCACTTTTACGATAGGAGGCCAGCTAGCTAGCTAGCTACCTACCTACCTACTTCTTCAGCTTTACATTAAGAGAAAGAACAAATAATGGGAGGAAAAAAAAAGAAGATAGCTTATGACATTTTAATACTTGTTTTCTACAAATCTCTCTTAAAAGCAATTTCTAGGCTTGATGACTTCATTCCGGTGAGATAAAGACGAAATTACCATAATCTAAAAAAAAAATAGAAATGAAGAAAGAACCTAAGCAAAACCTAAGCAAAGGTCAAGACAATTTAAATGAGTTAGCAGAATGACGTATCAACACATCTTTATTGGATTTTATTCACATTTTCCCCCCAACTTTATACCTCTTCTGTTAAATTTGTTACTTTTTTTTTCATTACATTGGCTTACATTGGCATTTTTTTCACTACATTGGCTGCCTTTGGCTCTAGACAAACCCCTTAGTTAATAAACTCCTGTTAATATCCAACTAACATATTTCTTATTCGCATATACAATTCTATGCTCAATTCCCTGGCGGCCCTTATATTCTTAATTCTACTTTTATGAACATTGCCCCTAAGAATAGAACGAAAAAGAGCGTTAAACATATCGTACTTCATTCCTAAAATAATTTTTCTCACTTTTGTTGTCTCCGTTATGTATCCCATCTTATCCGCTACTTTTTTCGGCGACTTTTTCATGTATCCTCCGTAACAGTCTTTCTCTTCATTACATTTCCGACTTCTCTGCTACGCTTTCAGTCACCTCCATTATTTTTCCTATCCCATCCCCTCAACTAAATACTCCTCAGCTCCCGTGTTGGTCTGTCCTCTATTAAATTTTCTACCGCTTAACTCATTTCCGGTCTCGTCACTATACTTTCCATTTCCTACTTTACATTTCCTTTCTTAAATGTTCCATCATACTTACAGTATCCTCAGTACTATGCTCCTCTAAACCATGACTGTTTCTCCCTTACACATTTTCAATCTTCTCCGCTACATTTTCCTCCCACCTCAGTCCATTTCCTGTCTCCTTCATTACCTTTCCTTTCTCCTCTGTAATCCTTCCTTGCTCCTTCGTTACATTTCCCGTCTCCTGTGTTACATTTCCTGTCTCTTCCGTTACGTTTCTTGCTTGTCTCCTCACAACAAGCGCTGGCGTGGCTTGTGCTTGTGTTTGTAAGGGAGTGACGGTTGCCCATCGCCTTCCATCAGGCTATTCTGTGTTTTCTGCAGAGCTTTTGGCTCTCGGTTTGGCGGTGGAATGGATCCTTGGCCTTCAGGGCACGCATTTCATTATCTTTAGCGATTCCATGAGTGCCCTGGAGTCCTTGGCGACTTACAATCCTCGGAACCCCTTGACACAACGTGTCCAAGCTTTGCTTTCCCGCTTGCCTGGCCAGCGGAAAACCGTGCTTGATCCCGGGCCATGTTGGGATAGGTGGAAATAAGCAAGCGGATTCTGCAGCAAAAGGGGTCCTTTCTGGCCCTCTCGGAAGGGATCTCAGCCTTGTTCCCTCGGACGCTTTTCCAACTCTGCGTCTGATGTTACACGCTTTTTGGCAAGCCTCGTGGGATGGACAGGACGGCAATAAATTACGAGTTATTAAAGGCACTGTAGAGGAATGGCACTCGGCGTGTCGCCGCAGTCGCCGTGAGGAGGTGGTGTTGGGCCGTTTGCGCATTGGTCACACTCGACTTACTCACTGTTTCCTTTTGCGAGGGGTTGACTCTCCTGAATGTTATTGGTGTCGGCGGCCACTTACGGTCCGGCACTTCCTTGTTGATTGTTGCCATTTTGATGGTTTTCGTCGTCGTTTCCATCTTCCGCGTGACATTGTGCGTCAATTGGGCGATAAGTCTGTCCTCCTGTCCGGTGTTTTTCAATTTTTGCAGGAGGTACAGATGTATGACAAGATTTAGATTAGGGGTTTGAATAATATCTCTGTAATGTGTGGTGCAGTGGCAACCCGGACCACTGCACTGTGACTGAGGTGGCGCTAATGACCAAGCTGTCGACGCGCCATTAAGCCTCATCTCCCCCCCCTCACAACAATTCCTGTCTTCACCGTCACATATCTCCTATACTTCATTACGCTTCATCTACATTGTCTCCTGCATTACACTTCCTGTCTATTCTGTTATAGTTCCTGTTTCCTACGCTACACCTCCAACTTTTTCAGTTTTATTTCCTGTCTCTTCATAATTCTAGTCGTCTACGTTACATTTCAAGTCTCTTCCATTATCTTCTCATCTACCTTTTGTCTCCCACGTTGCGATGTGCAAATGGTTGTTCAAAGCTGCAATGTTTTCTATTTTTATGTAAGTTAGCACCCTGAAATGAAAATGTACATAAATCCACCTTATTAATACTGTAAGCGAGTTTTTTTTACAGAGTGTCAGCAATGCCACGGGAGAATAGCTCGCAATGGCTCTTCTGCAATCCGGGTAAAAGAAGCCACCGAAGGGCGCATCCCGATGTGCGCCATGGGTGCATGCTGTTCTTACACGGTTAACCATCTAGAAACCTTACTCATTGATTCCTTTTGATGGGGAGGGGAGGGGGGGGGTTATCCCTCCTGAATGTCAATGGTGTCGCCGGCCACTCACGGTCCGTATGGTCTTTTTGTTTGTCACCATCTTGATGGTGTTCGTTACTGTTTCCACCTTCTGCGTGACTTAATGATTGGGTAATGATTCTGTCCTCCTGTCCGGGGTTTTTCAATTTTCGCAGGAGGTTCAGATGGGCGACAAGATCTAGATTTGGGGTTTGGTTAACATTTGTGTAATGCGCAGTGGCATCTCGGGCTACTGCACTGCGACTGAGGTCGACGTGTCATTAGGCTGTCGACGAACCATTAGGCCTCAATTTGCCCCTTCCCCCGCAAGCTAGTCTGTAAAACAATAGCTACGCGTTCTCTAATTATTGGGATTTGCATTGCCAGAAAATTTGTGCCTCTGCATTTCGACGGTTAGCAATATTGTTAATCGGTGTTTTAGGCTACTTCTGGCAGTATTGAAACAAAAATTTGGGTATTTAAAATTTGCTCGAATGTGCAACTCCTGTGTGGTCTCCTTGCCTTTTGAAGGATAGGCTCGGTCGAGTTGATTCAGTGCCGGTTTACAAAACGATAAGGGAGGGGGGGATTGAGGTTTAATGGCGCGTCGACAACTTGGTCATTAGCGCCAACCGGGCCTGCAAGATATCAGGTAAACGCGGACCGCCTTAATATGTCGGGATTAGGATTACTTGAACTTAGCAGGGTTAAGTTCGACCTGGTACTTATACTTACCTACAAGACTGTACGTGGTCTTATCTCTGTGGACCTTCCCTTTTTTGACAGGGCAACTGTGCAACATACCGGGGGGGGGGGGGGGGAGTCATCCTTGGAAACTGTATGTGCAGAGTCCGCGTCTTGATTGCCGGCGTAATTTCTTCTCGGTTAGAGTCGTCCCAATTTGGAATGCGCTACACGCTGAAACTTATACCAATGGATACTGTGTGTGGCTTTCGCAGAATGCTTGATAAGTACTGTCTTTTGTCTTTAAAGGACCGGTGTTAGTGTTTCACCAACCTTCCGATTCCTTCCCACGATTCGAGTGTTTCGAACTACATTATTATTATTTACATAAATATCCAGAAACGAATTATTTATGTACGCATCGCTCCATTGCGCCCATCTTTCAATACAAAAAAACATTTCTAATTAGGCTACCAGTTCACTTTTTAGTTATGAAATAATTTGGTATATATAGTTTCGCCCGGATATATATAATTTTGGATTTGCCAACAGCTTCGTATTTTATTGCATTTCAAAATGCGGGTGAAGAGCTCTCCATAGGCCATAGACTCGCAAACACAGTCGTCACTGCTTTCGAAAGCTGAACTGTGGACAGGACGAAGTGTGCCGCTGTTCCGTAAATAAAACACGGTTCGGCACGTCACTAACATAAGTCAGTGACACATCAAATATTTTGTAACACGGAAAGCGCGGTTTTATTTGCCATAACTCGCACGTCGCTCGACGGGAGCCGAATTCGAAAGCCGAAATGTCGTGATGTCGTGACCGTCTTGTTGGAATTTTATTTTCTGTGGACTCGTAGCCCGATTTGAACTCTGATAATGCACCTGGATCATGCTCACAGTAAACCGTATGATGTATGACTAGTAACGCAGTGGGGGGCCTGGTAGTTAGAGGAGATTTACTGGTTTCCCGTAAGGTTAAGCAAACTCTGAGAACAGTATCGGAGCACGCACTATAACATGCAAATGCAAACAGGAAAAAAAAAAGCGGCTATGTTTATTATTATTATTTTTTTTTTATAACTCCTAACTATTCAACTATTGTCTTTTTGTCTTGTGTTTTGCGCCGGATCGTAACTCACACACGTTAATGATTGCTGCGTGTGAAGCATTGTTTGAGTAATGAATAGATTGTCAGCTTTTCATCAAGTTAACGGGCCTTTCGGGAACAGTTGTAACGTGACAGTGACACAGTATATGTGCTTTTGCTTTTATGTGATTGCAATCAGCTAACACGGTATACTATTTTTAAAAATGAATAATGACGCGATTCAGCACACGCATGCTTCGGTAATAATTGTACGTCAACGCTCTTGCTATAGCTTTCATCGCTTAAACTAAAGAATTAAGAGCAAAATGACGCAGCAAGAAATACGCTTATTGCTAATTTAGTTAAACAGTACCCCAAAATTCCGCCTCACTATAGTCTGTTCGACATTATGTTTGCAGGAAACTGGATGCATGATGCCACGTTTCCATGCACTACGAATGTAAAAATATGTGGATGCCACACTTATAGACTGTACACAGTTACCGTTAAGAGTCCACGAGTAGGATACTTTTGGGTGTTTTTGCACTCGTATAGTGGAAAGAAACGTGGCGTCATAAGTCAGTTTCTTGCAAACATAATGTGGAACAGACTATAGCCGTATTTTCCTTTCGTACAGAACTGCCAATTTTAGGCTTGTGTACAGCCGTACGGGTTGAGAAGACTATTGCAACGGCTTTGTCCGTCTGTCTGTTGGCCGGCCTCCGTCTTTTTTTTTTTTAATTTCGGAAAGGAACCAGACAAGGTGTTCACCATTGGTTTCAGTGACCAACATTTAGTTTAAAAACACGGCAAATTAAAACATCATTCCTTTCTTATAGCTAATACGCTTTCTCGACGTACCTAAATGAAATAATAACATTTGATAGTCGCATGGAAAACCTAAGGATAACATACGAGCGTAATAAGAACAAAAGGATTTCGTGAACGACACACATTTAAAATAGTCTCGTCACCATGCTGCATGGGTGAATAGGCTCCTATACTCTCGAATCAAATTCTCCGTTAATCTGCTACGAAATTAAAACGTCTGCTTAAAAAAAATTAAGCCTAAAACCTGAAAATTAGGCCTAAAATCACATTACTACGGCAGTGTCGAGTTACTGCGAGTCGCTGCTGGCGTCATCAACAAGACTATAACGTCTCTCCCGTCACATTGGTCGCTACCACTGATCTTTATATATGGTGTTCGGCGAACACTATCTGCGTGCCGGAAGGTGCACCGTGTTGCTGCTACTTACGAAATTAAATAGGCAGGTAAAAAATAGGCCTAAAAGCTGGCAATTATAGCCTATACGTCTAAAATCTAAACTAGGCCTAAAAGTTAACACATTTTCAACCGGCAATTGTGATGGTTACTGCTTTTAAATTATATAATAAATATTGATGTTGCAGGACGTGATGGAGGTGTGCGCCTCAACGTATGTACAGAAGACCGGTTGCGACTAGGTATAGTCGCTGCAGTCGCTTGTTTTTCTAATGTTGCTAAATTTCAGGTTTATAAGCCCGAGCGTATCAAATAATGGTAAGAATTAACTTACTTGATTAACAAATTATTAAAAAAATCACCCAATAATTACTTGATGCGGGCTCCTGTGACCCGGACTTATGAATCCGTGACACGAGCGATCCGTGACCGTGCCCGATACGGTGAAACAAAATGAAAGACTGGAAGGAAGGAAGGATACGAAAGGACGGGCACGACAACACAATGGTTATTTGCACCCATATGCTTGGATAAATCATGTCTAATTTAGCAAACAATAAGCAACAAATACGCCTGTACAGCTACAAACAGAATGAGTCCAGTTGTTAAAATGTACAAAAAATTGTCGAGAATTAAAGGTACATTCCGCCCGGTTTGCTTCCCAGTACGACTCAGTTTTGCAACATTACTTCAGACGCAAGTAAATGTTGCAAAGGCATTAATTTCCTGTTTTCGCCTCAAGAGAAGCGGTTTTGGTATACATTCACTCTAACGTAAGTAAATGTTGTAAAAGATATTACAAGCAGGATGCTCGAAATAAGTGATGAGGTTTTAACATTTACATGGGTCTGACCTAATGTTGTAAAACTGAGCCGTACAGGAAAGCCCACCGAAAGGAAAGTACCTTTAAATCTCGAAAAATAATAGCTCAATTTACGCGAAGGTCAGGAGAAGACATGGCTTCTGTAAGTTGTTGGCATAATTTACTAAAAAAAGACAAAAATTAACTCGTGTAAAAACTGTTTTTGGTAGTCATTTAAATATTTGCATTAAAACCAAGATCTTCATTTTAACCTGTCACCTGTTTTTATGCCGGCAAGTTTTTAATATATATTTTAAAACGTATTTTTTATTTAAAGCATAAATTTAAACATCAAGCACTTAAATCGCGATTAAAACTAAGTGTTTAAGTCAAACCGACGTACATTAGTTAACTGTAAAGTTTGTGCGCTTGCTAAGAATTCATAAAACCAATTTTTTGAATTATTAGATAACATAATAGAATACCCTTATAAATTCAGTCGAACTTAGGCATACTTGGTATAATCAATTTCAATTTCAATTTTAAATTAAACAAACAGATAAATATAGCTATATCGTAATATAGCGTTATTAAATTTTACGCCCACGCACTATTATAATCACTGGAACTTACCAAGACTACCTATATTTAAAAGACTTAACGCTCGGTTTCACGTAGCATGCTAGACGCGTCGTCCAAGCGTTGCGCTGAACTGAAAGCACGGAGAACGAAAAACCCCAATCGTAGCATTGATTAGTGTTAGCGGGATGCACAAAAACGTGATATTTCTCATTATTAGATTTACTGGCGTTGCAGCGCTAAACGAACATTATTCTACGGTAATGGTGACTATTCTTGAAGTCTTCGGACGATTTACTGCTACGTCAAAGGATCGTTTAACACATTTTTAATGAGAATTGAAAACGCTGTAGCGCATCATACAGTACAATACACACATACCTTGGTTGCTCTTCTGCTTGAAATTCATGAAATTAAACCTCCGGAGGCTTTGTTTGGTCGTCGAGTGAACAAACAGGTACGTAGCATGAAGCCATTGTTGTTAAACTTTAATAATTTGATGTCAATGCAGTGTTTTAAGTTTAAAATCCGCCTATCGCATGTCACACGTACCTATCACAGTTCAGTCCGCATGCTAGAGCAGTTCATTTTTGGGGTGTAAGTAGCGCGACTGGTGGAAGAATCGGTGGGTAACTGGACGACGCGTTGAATTTCTAACGTTAAGACTTTACATCCAGGTAACCTTGAACTTACGCTGACCGTCTTTATTGATAACTTGTCTCACGTTCGAAGTCATTACGTTTACCACTACGTTGTCCAGAGCGATTTGAGAAGCGTTTTAGCATTTAGATAAAAGCTCCGATCATTACCGGAAGTTAGACTGGGTTAGCAAAGATAAAGCTTCTTAGATCGCGCTGGACAACGTAATGGTACAAAAATAATGACTTCAAACGTGAAACAAGTTAACTATAAAGATTTTCATTGCGAGTTCCAGTGATTATAAAAAAAAAATGTTCGACGATATGATTTTAGGCTGGTTTCACCCCCTTTTCCATGCGGCGCACGAGTGACGGACGACGAGCCCCTGTGATGAAGCCTTACCTAAGCATTTACAGGAAGGAAACCAAACGTGCTATTTTAGTGATAAATGGATGCGGAAGAAGACCTACTTCCATTTACTTTTGGACTTAAGTGACAAGACAACCTGCGCGGAGAACTGAACGGTCGAACTTTGAGACCACAGGCCGAAGTTCTCACGTCAGCCATATCAGTACGGTTAGGCGATAGGGCATATGGTCGGAAAGGTTGAGGATTCAATTCCCGGCTCAGGCTGTCTAACATTTAAGTCCAAAAAGGAACTGAAATAAGTTTACATCTGCATTTGTTTGCCTGTAATGAGTCGTTGATGGCACTACAGATTTGACGCAACCGTTTATACAAAATATATGCAGCATGATTAGCATAATTGGACATCAGCTAACTCATATACATGGATAGCTCAAACTATATTCAGGGTCTTGCGTAGCACGTTTACTTTTGTCAAATGCGCACCTCGTTAGCAACTAATTACCACAAACTTTAAACGTCGATGAATTAACCGTTTAAACGTCGCCTCCCGTTACTGCCAACGCAACGAATTTTCGGTAAAACTTATCTTAAGTCGTAAAGCCGCTTTCAGAACATTTTATTTGAGATGTATACAGGGTGTAACAGAGTGAATGGAGCAGGGTCCACCGTTTTCTTGTAACACCTTCAATCCAAATGAAACATTGATGAGCTTATAGCGTTGTTGCCGGGCCGTTTGCGCATTTAGGCCTAACTGGCCTTGATATGTTCGTTAAGGTCATCACGCTACTAGCTTTTTACGTGAACGTCGTTGACCACGGGTATATGTTCAAAAGATGTAGGCAATCGTAAAAAAAAATAACACCACCCAAACAGGCAGAACGAAAAATCAGTTAATAACTGTAGACGTTACGGACAAAAGAAAACAACAACAACAAAAAAACATTGAAACAAATGAAACATTGATGAACTTATAAGAGTGGATACGGTACCGTTTTCACGTGAGAGTGAACTGACCTTGATATGTTCGTTCAAGTCATCAGGTTTCTAATTTT
>JAHWFP010026691.1:60088-73717 GCA_023313725.1 Lithobius niger
TCTGATTAATTTTGATATTTGAGTTATTGTTGTCTGATTAATTTTGAAATCTTAAGTTATATGCATCTGATTGAGGTTTAATGGCGCATCGACAGCTAGGTCATTAGTGCCAACCTCAGTAGCAGTGCAGTGGCCCGGATTGCCACTGTGCCACATATTAAATCCGACGATGTTTTAAATCACATGATGTCACAGTTCTTGTCCGTGCTTTTAAGACATATGTAAGGCCCGTCTTGGAATATGCCTCGCCAGTCTGGTCACCCTACCTGATCAAGGATATTGTGTTGATCGAATCTGTCCACCGTAAGTTTACGAAAGTGCTCCCAGGCCTTTATCACAAATCATACAATGAGTGTCTTAACCATCTGAATCTAACAACACTTGAAAATCGCAGGTTGATCGCCGACCTCTTACTCACATATGGGCTACTAAATAAGTTGTTTGATGTTGATTCCCAGCAGTTTTTTTGTTATTCATGGTTGTGAGAGGACTATAGAGGCCATCCACTGAAGCTGGTGGTCGATCGCTCTAGGACTGACTCCCATAAATTTTTCTTTTTAATCGTGTTGTGGATCCATGGCAACATCCCATTTGCCATGGGATGTTGTCAGTGGCTCCTTCTCTGGCCAGCTTTAGGAGTTTGGTCAGGATCTCTCAGGGCTTCGTCGAGTTTGACCCTCGGTGTGCTGCAGCTCTGCTCGGTACGGATTTTATTTATAAGAAATGCTTGTTCTATATCTTTTGTTTTAAACCATCACGTTTTACTTATGGTGTGTGTTAACGGTCTTCGGACCCTCCGGTTGTAACTTCACAACAAACGTTTTTACTTTACTTTATTTTTATTATCTTTATTAAGATTGACAATTGGTTTTGGCCAAGATTTAATCTACGATTATTTTATTTCTATTATTATTATTATTTTTTTTTTAAAGAAACGTTGACAAAGTATACCCGGTTTTTTCCCCCACTTGTACCACACGTTTGGCGATGTCATCGAGGACCACTGTGTCCCTGGTAGGTCTAACCTTGGTGGTAAGGCATTCGTGACCCTAACCCAATACCATCAACCCTTCCTCTGAAGCCTAGCCATCGTGTTCGTTCAAACTTTTAATTAAATTCTTTGACTTTTGTAATTTATAATTTTCTAGTTTTAACATCGGATGGCAGTCAGTGTCCTTGCCATTCTGGTTGCATTTGAAACAAACTTATATTATTATTATTATTATTATATATTATTATATTATATTATATTATTATATAATATAATATAATATAATATAATATAATATAATATAATATAATATAATAACACCACTTCTTTATATTGACTGCGGCTGCTTGCTGAATGCCATTCCTGGAGAGCCTTCAATAGCCCGCAATTTACTGATATATTCTTTGTCCGACAATGCTTGCTAAGCAGGGAGCAACCTCTGACTGGAAAGGCGTGTTATTGGTGTGTGATTAATTTTGATATTTGCGTTATTGGTATCCGAATAATGTTGGTATTTAAGTAAGTTAATGGTGTCCGATTAATTTTACTGACTTACTAACTTAAATCCACCATAAGACATAGAATGCATGTAGAATATGTGAAATGACTGAAACAATGGTCTTAAAAGTTACCGTGGCTACAGACGGAAAGACCAACACTACGACTTCGCTCTGCTTTTCACCGATTCTCATTAAAAATAAATGAAATAAATGAAATGAACGAAAACCAAGACAAATTAACAGAAATCTCAGAAGAGAATGGTAGACAATTATTTAAAAAAAAAGCATAAAAACTTGTAACTTAATTAACGGAAAACCCTTGACGACAAACCTTTTGTCCACTTCCTAATAAGACTGATGGCAATCACGAAACTATCCCCATGGTAATGCTAACGATCATGTTTTAGCATTTACAGTACCTTTCACACCGTTAAATGTAGATGCCTGCAGCGTAATAACGTGCACTCCGCACAAACAAAAGTGACTTTCTCAGTCGAGTTATTAATGTTGATGTTGTTGATCTTCGTATCTCGAGGCTACACTTCTCAAAAATGTATCGGTTCGCGGCTCCACATGCCGTGGAACTTCCTAAACGTCTTGTAAGGCCAGCGCGCGAAATATTTATATGTCAGTTCGTCCGGCAGTTTAAATATTAGTACATGCTGCCCTCTTTGTGAATGACTGACTGTTCGTGGTATTATTCTGATGTATAATTTAAAGGCGACCGCTCCATTTTGCTCTGACAAACATCGCTGATGCAGTTTTGAATTAGGAATATTAAAAGAAGAGAAGAATAAGCCGACTTCGAATAAGGCTGGATAACGTCAAGTATGCGAGCAAGTATCCAAACGTTATTGACATGAAAAATAAGCCAAGTAGTGTGCAAGTAATACCATTAAATCACGACGTTCAACGGGGTATTTATGCCCCCCCCCCCCCCCACCCCTCGTTGTCGAGTGAATAGAAAAATTAGCTTAAAAGCATCGTACGCATTATAAACACGGTAATTGATTGTACTACTCCGATTTTCTTTTGTGCTTCAACACATCAACGTAGAGTTCAACAAATCAACTCGAACGATCCTTGTTTTTGTTTTCAACCCCCTAAAGAGCGTTTTTCAAATCGCTAAATTCAACACACAAAAAAAAAAAACACTGCTTTTATTTCTACAGATTGTAACAGATTGCGAACATAAATACGGAGGTTGGGGGGAACCCGGCCAAGTCACGTCAAAGCAATTCACAGTGCATTGGTTAATAAATTATTCACCAATCGCTAGTAAGTAGCGAATACGTGTAGCACTGTGTTTATATAAATGTTGAAAACGAGCACGTATAAGATTGTGGATTGTCGAAAATTTTTCGTTCAATTCTGGTAAAGTAAATAAAAAGCCATAAAGGTTCATAGGATTGGTGTACAAGTTGAATTATTGTCCTTCAGTGGCCTTTCAACAATAAGGAAACGACATGACACGGCAGCTTTACGTAGTACTTTCATGTGTTAATTCTTTTAGTTGAACGTTCATTTCAGGCTCCACGTATACACAGGATTATAACACGATTCGATCTCGTTCCCCCCTTGGTTCGTGTAAATATCCTGGTTCCTGCAGTGGCACAATGACGGCATCGACGAAAAATTAAAATGATAGAACAATTTGAAACCTGGTCAGACGATTTGCATGCCTGTTCAAAACAGGAAAAGCAAATAGGAAGTTCAAGTAAAGTCGACCTCTTGTAACATGGTCGGTCCTCGCGTGGAATCGTGGGAACTATACTCCTACAGACAACAAGGTGCAAAGATGATGGATATTATGTTATGTAGATATAAGGAACTAGTGTCATTTGATTCTGCCTAATCCAGTGAATTTGGTTCAGACACTTCAAGCAAAATGGTAAGTGTAATTATTAACAGAAAAATTAAGTACTGGGACTGATTTGCTTAATATCCTTGAAGGGGTACCGTGACCAAACGGGACCACATGTATTGAAGAATTTGTTGTACATATGGCTGATGTAATGGATTCAGACAGAAGTCAGCAGGATACGAAGTATATTAGGTTGCACATGCGCAAAAAATAATACGCGAATAAAACTTCGGCAGCCTAACACACAAGTTTAATTTCTAAACATGTGTATCAACGAAGTTCTACAACCAATTCATAAACTTTGTGGTGATGTCAAACAAATCTACTTAAAAAGTTTGTTAAAACCACATGTGTTAACCACATGTGGTCAAGGCTCTCCTTCAATTCTACAAATCAGAACCAGTCTGATAGTCAAACTCCAACGAAAAGTGTTAAAATAAAAATAGTTTTTTCTAGCATTGTGCAATTAAAGTCTAACCAGTTCTACTGTAAACTTTACACTAACTGGATAAATATATCTAATTTTCATTTTATATTTACACTAAGTAGAGAAGTGAAGATGTCAAGTGGGCTCTTCTCTTTAACCAAACACGTTAACAGAGACAGGAGGGGGGGGGGGGGGTGAGGAAAATCTTTGACTTAGTTACTTTAGACATCATAAAAACTCCTAAACCACTTTAAACCATAACGTAAAAACCTTTAAGTCACTTTAAGGAATCATAAGCTTTAAAATGATTCTCTAAGCGAGCCAAGAACACGAGACTGTACCACTAAATAAACTTCATTACTTCAGCTACATGTCCATCAGTTTTAATGGCGGAAGGCAAGATGTAATGGGTTTCGGCATTACCCGCGTTATCTGGCTTGAAGATTGGGGGGAAGAGGCACAGAGCCGTTGCTTCAATATTGCTTGCGGCCAAAATGGCAATCACTTTCTTATATTGATGGGAAAATTCCCTGTGTGAAGAAACGTTGTAATATCGGTTGCAACGGTACGGAGAACCGTCGTGCTCAGGAGCTATTGTCTCCCAATGGCCTTAATGTGACCAGTTGCTGAGCCAGATGGCAGCTTCTTCCAAATCATTTTACGGGCTCGTACACACCCCGGCCCCTCTCCCACCCTGTCCCTCTTCCATCTTTCTTGCAAAGAATCGACGTTTTATGTTATTTTCCGTTAATTACGTGAAATGCCTTTGGTTGTATCGAGTTTTGTGTGCGCGTGATGTGGTTGTATCAAGTGCTTTGTGCCTCTCCTCGGGGAAAGGCAATCATTTTCTGCCGTGGCGTCCATGACAGGATCAAGTGAGAGACTCCAAAACAACATTAAATGGATTTATTTACACGTGTTAGGGCTCGTTGTAAAGACGATGGATAAGAGAGATGAGAAAATTCGTTGCATGTCGCCAGATTTGTTTGTGAGAACGCTGCTGTAGCATTAGAGTAAATATTTGGTTAGAAACCAGTAGGGCAAAATTACGCGATATTTGTTCAAATGAACACACGTAAACAATGTCACTTCAGATAAACAACCTGAATTACAAATACGAGCATAGGATCTTGCATTGTGTCGCGTGTAAACCCGAGTATGGGTGTGTTAAAATTAGGAAAAAGTGGCAATTTAGGTGGGTATCACAACTCGTAGAGGGGTGAGGGAGGAGACTGAGGCTTAATGGCTTGTCGACAGCTAGATCATTAGTGCCAACCTCAGTTACTGTGAAGTGGACCGGGATGTCGCTGCGCCACACATTACAGAGCTGTTAACCAAACCCCAAATCGTAGAGTTGTGATGCTGCCGACAAAAAAGGTTGTTGCAGTTTAGTCGTAATGGTTGGATAAGGTGTAGATAACTATTATTAGGTATTGTTTGTTTATTAGTGAGTCATTACACTGAGTCAATTCATGCGCCAATTTCCTCGTTACAGTTGCACTTTGTAAAACATATGGAAATACTGGCAATCCGATTTTTCAGAAGATAAGGCAAAAATACTGACCATGGCTATTTTTGTGATTACGACCATACATTCTGATTTTTGTAAGCCAAGTTAGATTGTGGAATGCATTAACTAGTAAAATCCTTTTAAAAGTTATCAAACTTTTATATTCGTTGGAAACAAAACCTTACTGCCCAAGATGGGTTTTCAGGTCATCATTTAGGATTGCCCACAGTACGTAATCTTTCATTATCGTCACCTTCTCTTAAACCTATCAATGTGAGTAGTTTTAAGTTCCAAGTGCTTTATGACCATCAGTGGATTTGAAAATCATACCTTTGACGCGTAACGTGGAGATAAAGTGTGGAACCAAGGTTTAGGTGAATCCATTCTATTGGCCTAGGATTTGCTAGATGGCGTAGGACTAAATTAACAAGGGTCAAGTTGATCTTGACATCAAGCCATTGGTTTATTTTTGGACAACATTTCGGAAGATAGCCTGCCTCGAAATACTGGGTGACACTACAATGCTGAAAGTTTTAAAAGGAATAACGATTTGAGGAAATTTCTAGTGATAAACCGAAAGTGTTAAGTGATGATCGTGGGTGAAAGACATTATTTAGAATGGTTTAAAAACAGCCGAAAAGCTGGCTGTTTACATCGACCACATTAGGAACAAACGGAAATTTAAAAATAAAATAATTTCGTTATAATACGCTCCTTTGAGTTCAAACCACTTAGCCATATTTCGCTGAGGTTAGAACAGGGTGCGCCAGGGCCAGTTCTGCTCAGCCTTGTGGGCCAAACAAGACAGAAATAAGTTGCGAGATATTATAATCAAGGAATGACCCTCGGCTTGTCACCGTAATCGCCAGGAAGAGGTGGTGGTAGCCTGTTTGCGTATTGGTAACACCACCGTTACTCATTGTTTCCTTTTGAGGGGGGGGTGGGAGGGGTTATCTCTCACGAATGTCATTGATGTCGACGGCCACTTATGGTCCGCCACCTGCATGTTGATTGTCACATCTTGATGGTGTTCATCGGCACTTCCATCTTCCACGAGAATAAGCGCGTCATTCGACGATAAGTCTACCCTCCGATCCGGGACGTTTGAATTTTAGTAGGCGGTACAGATGTACGATAAAATCTATATTTGCGGTTTGTTTAATATCTCCATATGTGGAGCAGTGGCAACGCGGACTGAGGTTGGCACTAATGACCTAGCTGTCGACGCGCTATTAAGTGTCAATCCAGCTCAGCTGTAGGTTCCTGGGAACAATACACTTGGTAACTTTGATCTTCATTGGTATCAAGATAGCATCCCATTCTCAGCACCGCAGACAGCAGTTTGTCACGCATTAAAACAAGAAGTCTATAAAATTTAACATTTAATCACTTTAACGGCTCTCTATATCTGCAATCTATGTACTAAATTGAACGTCTACTTATTTTAGTGGCTTCCTCTATCTACATACTAAAGACAAATGCATCTGTTTTCGTTATATGTCAAAAAGTATTTACGCAATATACGACCAAAACGTCTTGAAAGGTAACCCACTAGTGAACTCTCCTGGGTTTCATCCTAGAATATTCTCTTTATCGTCACCCAGTATACTTACCGATCAGGAATGTTGCCCACTTATCCCATCTACTGAGCGAATTTCACTGGATTTACAAATTCAACCTACGAAGTTTTGCCTTTAATGGCTCCCTGCTACCAGTGACGTAATAGTGAACAGACACGTATAGTCTTTCCAATATGGCTGCTGCCAGTTAGGACGTGCAGGGCTGGACCCTTGTGTGTTTTTTGTTTGAAACTTGTACTACCTTTGTGAACAAGGCGCATAATGTTTTATTGGTCGCTGAAAATTAAAAACATTGTAGCTTCATGCCCCATTGTGAGACTGGTTTTGTCAGGAAACCCTTCACACATAAACAAAAAAAAAACGTATTCTTTGTTATTGCTATAAAATATTGCATCACTGAATCCAAGATGGCCAACGAAACCCACAGCAAATGCAGAAACTGGCCACGGTTTACTAGAATGATATTCGGTTATTATTATTATTATTATTATTATTTTATTTTCAAATAAAATCACGTATACAAACACTAAAAACCCACAAGACGTTTCATCCACCATTTATCATCCAATTTCACGATCTCAGTCCTCCTTAACAATAGAACACGACGATATTGCAACAAGGACTGAGATGAAAAAGGAGGAGTGATATCGGATATCACGCCTGCTCTTGGATATCACGCCTGGATATCACGCCTGCTTATGAATTAAAGAACATCACGCTTGCTCCAGATGTTAAAAAGGACGTTCCAGTCTCGATTAAAATTAAGAACAGCACCATGAAGAGCTAGTTTTGCTTAAGCAAGAAAAAATGCTTTCGTTTTTGTGTTTATTTTTTCTTGTAGCACGAAAACGTTATGACACTGAACTGTAAAGGTTATTTACGATTCAATACCGTGGAAACTCAACGCCGAATAGCCCCTTCAAACAACTTCTCTTAAAAAATAATGTTATTAAACAGAAGTTGTCTGAAGGGGCTACTCGTCGTTGAGTTTCCGCAGTATGAACGGCGATGGGGCACTTCGGAATCGAGTTACGTTCAATAAACACTAACACAGAACCCTTCACTAAGGAAGGAATAACAATGCTGTCAACAATTACATCTTTGTCGCATTGTCGACCTTTCTGAGCAAAAGAACGTCAGCACGATTCATCTTTTGTTGTGCACTTGCTATACTATTGTCGGACTGAGATCGTGAAATTGGGTGATAAATAGGTTATTAGCAACTTTCCTCGGAGAGATACAACAATGTCTCGGCCCTATACGGGCCTCGACATTGTTATATCTCACTCCTCGGAAAGGTGGCTGATAACCTATATCAATACCCCGATACTACTTGATATACCTCTAGTGAACTGTGGTCTGTTTCTATATTTATTTATTTATTTTAGTTTAGTTTATTTATATTTTAGTTACTACCGGCGATTATTTCATCATGTTCTTCTATCTGGGATTTCACCCTTACTCTCCGTTAACTTATAACTTATGGTGCAGAATTGCTGCTCACTTATTTATCAAACCTATAAGAGGTTTTCAAATTGACATCGGAATTTCAAATATGGTGCATATAAGTCTTACACAATCTGCTTTTACCGACTTCCTCTGCCAGTACTGTAAACGTAAAAAAGAACGGTTTCGCCTTTCCTGCCAAAAAGAAAGAAAAGAAAACTGCATGACTGCATCGAAGATGGCAACTGAACTCACTAATGGTGAGTCACTAGGGAACAGACTTGGACTTCCAGAATAGAGAGCAAGTAGTGCAGTCCTTGTGAAGGAAAACGAACGGAGGAAGGGGAGGGTGTGGTTGGTGGAGGGAGCCTGAAGGAACTGAGACGAACGAAGATCTAGAAGGGGTGGTGATCATTGAACGAAAGCGGCACACGGTAACTGCGTGGCAACGACTCCATGGTTTGAGGCCACCGCAGGAATGGCTTTCCCCCTTTATGTTGGCTTCAATGAAGAACATCACGTTTCAACGGGCCGGCCACCTTACGGGGGTACAGGACACGGCCGCCGGATGATTGGTCTAATTACAGGCTCTGATATACACGGACAATCAGGGCCTTCAGTGGTCAATGGTCTCCTTTCGACCGACTGGCATCGGCTCGCCTTTCGGGACTCTGATGGCATAGCCGATACCATCTCGAGAGCGCCATAAACCAGCGTCGTAAAGGTTTGATGCCACTGTTTACGAAGAAGTTTGAAGAAGGAAATTGTGAAATTGTGCGCCATTAGATGGGCGCCGGATCTCTATTACTACTACAATAGCTGGAAGGAGCTATATAGGGGCTGAATAAAAGAATCACAGCTTTCCTAATTTTGGAAAAGTCTCTAGCGATGATGGAGGAGGAGAAAGAGGGGTCGTGGGAGAGAAAAGAGCCAGAGGAAAATAAATTGAAGATATGGTGTATAGGGCTCTTTGATAAAGGGGAAGAAACAATCAAAGAATAGAGTACAGACAAAAAAATAAAAAATACGTCTGGATTAAAGGTGAAGATCTTATGACTGATCCATAATATTACACAATTTGAGTGCTAAACACGAAATGATATTTTAAGATTTGCATTTAAAAAAGACATTAATATATATAATAATGTCCGGAAACGGCAGTGAGAAAACTATTAGACTGAATCAAGTTAGGTTGGGGTTTGGGTGGGGCTTACGTACTAGACAGCCTCCTACATAGGTTGCCCTTCGAGGTGTAGCTGTTATCTTGCTAAGCTAATACGGCAAGGCTACGTTATCCTCGGCCCTTACTCTACCTAGGTGCTAAAGAGGAATTAGGTTTGCAGTGGGGGCATACTCACACCAGCCAAAGTCCAACAGAAATTGCTACTGAAAGAAAGTCACATGTTAATAACCAAACTTCTCAAAACTGTTACTCAGCTCAATGAACTTACACCATGACAGAAAAGTAAAAGTCCTAGTTAGGCCTGAATTTAGCCCTAGCAATCCTTAGCCTAGTAGGCCCGCATTTAGTCCTAAAAAGTATCCCTAGCCAAGAAGAGACGCAGGAGACCAAGTTGAAGAGCTGTTGCTGGTTTGAACCCAGCCGATGAAGTAAAGTTTATTTTTCCTTGAAGAGGAAGGCCGGGGGAGAAGGGGGGGGGGGCTAACATTTTTTTTAAAGTGCTATCAGGAGGAATAAATAAATACGGATGCAAACTTATTTACGTTGCCTTCTGGACTTAAATGTCAGACTGCCTGAGTAGGAAATCGAGCCCACGACCTTTGAAACCAAAGGCCGGAGACCTACCACTCAGCCATACTGACATGGCCTAATAACTATCAGGCAGAGGTAGGGTCAGGAAAAAAACTGCGAAAGAGGAAATGCACAGCAAGTTATATAATGTCAATGTAATAAATTACTTAGCTGAGTACATCCCACAACGTATTAAAGTAGGCTTAGAACCTTTCGTACACTCATTTCATGAAAATGAAAATTATAACAATTTATTTTTCGGGGGGGGGGGCCAAAAAATTCACTAACACCAAAGGGAAGGTCATAAATTGTTTTCATATTGATGACGACAATCCGGCAGCCCCCCCTTCCCCCCGTTGATAATTATCGAACCCTCCCTTACAATGGTACATCGTACCAAGACTACCTATATTTAAAAGACTTTAACGCTCGGTTTCACGTAGCATGCTAGACTCGTCGTCCAAGCGTTGAGCTGAACTGAAAGCACGAAGAACGAAAAACCCCAATCGTAGCATTGATTAGTGTAAGCGGGATGCACAAAAACGTGATATCTTCTCATTATTGAATTTACTGGAGTTGCAGCGCTAAACGAACATTATTTTACGGTAATGGTGACTATTATTGAAGTCTTCGGACGATTTACTGCTACGTCAAAGGATCGTTTAACAAATTGTTAATGAGAATTGTATCAGACAGTACAATACACACGTACCTTGGTTGCTCTTCTGCTTGAAATTCATGAAATTAACCTCCGGAGGCTTTCTTTTGTCGTCGAAAAAAAGAGGTACGTAGCATGAAGCCAATGTTGTTAAATTTTAATAATTTGGTATCAATGCAGTGTTAATTTTAAAATCCGCCTATCGCGTGTCACACGTACCTTTCACAGTTCAGTCCGCATGCTAGAGCAGTTAATTTTTGGGGTGTAAGTAGCGCGACTGGTGGCAGAATCGGTGGCTAACTGGATGACGCGTCGAATTTCTAACGTTAAGCCTTTACATCCAGGTAGCCTTCATCGTACTGCTTCATGTTTTGGCTGGTTCTAAGAAGGTGGCTTTCCTTTTAAATGATGCAGGTGGGACAGGGGGAGGGGGGGGGAGGGGAAGAGTTCTTTTATTCCTCACATACGGTATATTTTGTTTGTCATTTTCCGATTTTCTTTATTTCCCCCACTTCGGAAACATTGTGTGGAAACATCCTTGACGCGACGATCGTAGCAATAAAGCAAATGGTCTCTTCCTTGATAGGATTGGGAGTGGCTGTAATTTACCTTTGCCTCCGGCGCCAAAAACCGTTATAATAATTATAGGCTGCATTACCGGAATTGTTTCTCTTCGATCAGCAAGCCAACAGACGAACTCTTCCACCGGCACGGCAATCGCAATTGCAAAAGCTAAATTCGGTGCTCTTTCTATCTGGCGCGCACACGCAAGCACGCTCATCTTACTTGCAATTTCAATGTTCCCACTTGCACATTCGTTCCATCTGCCACCCACACCCACCTTAGCAAAACATAGGCGACCCTCGACTGAAAATAATTACTATTATTGAAGTGACATTTGGGTCGCATCCATTGTTATTATATAGGGGGAAATGATTTTTTCTTCGTCTCATCAGGCACACCTCCACACACACTTTATAATTTCTCTTCAATACAGAACACCTGAAATAAAATAATCTACATTTATCGACCAACGTTTAAATGACCCGTAATTACTAAGTTTACATTGATGGACCTTTTCCCATAGATGGTAACATATTGAGGCGCCGTCAACGGCGACAAAAAATTTCTGGATGATTATTTGGAAACCTTACTTTTCACGATATCGACTAATTCACCTACCTGTGGGATCTTTTCATCGCTTCGGTTCGGAAAATTATAAAGAAAACCAGCGCAAACGCTGATTTATTTCAATCCGAATATTTTGTGGATAGGAGGAATAATAAACAAGGGCTCATCCCGGTTTCAGTAAAAGCTCAACAATGTCATAAAATAGCACAGAATTTTAATTTTCGAAAGGAACATTGCCAGCCTTTCGTGTTCACGTAGATATAAAAAGAGGCAACCATTGATACATACCGAAGAAAAATGTTAGAACAACATACACATATTGATAAAAACGGCCTCGCTTTTATCAATAGGTGCGCATTGTTCTAGCATTTTGTTGTAAGTATTAGAGAATTTGAGCTGGTGCGGTGTGAATTATCTTCGGTATGTGTTAATGGGATGGATGTCTCTTTTCATGTATAGGTCAACAAGAAAGGCAATGTCCCTTTCGAAAATTAAAACTCTGTGCTATTTATTTTATGACATTGTGGAGATTTTACTGAAACCAGGATCAGCCCTTGTTTATTATTCCTCTAATCCACAAAATATTCGTGTTTAAAGTTTTCTTTATAATTTTCTGAACCGAAGCGTTGAAAGGATTTGACGGGTAGGTGAATTAGTCGATAGCATGAAAAGTAAGGTTTCCAAATAATTATCAAGTTCGTATATCATTCTAACTGTTAGGCTTCACAACCCAGATATTCGTAAAAAAAACAAAAGGAATTGACATAAAGTAAAACGTAAAGCCGATATGCTGGGATATCGATATTGGCTCGGTTTATATCGTGGTATAAGTCAAACATCATTGTATCGATAATTTCGTCAAAAATTGATATATATTTGTAGTCAGATACACAATTTTATTTAAAAAAAATACAAAATGTACGAAATAAAATTGTTAAAATCTTATTTGAAACTGATAAAACAACTAAAAGTACAAAGGAATTAAACATAAAAAAAAAGATACTAAATATAAAATCCTCAGCAATTATCGTATCTAGTTAAACATTTTTTCCAATGTTACAAATTGCCAGGATGTAAATAGAATCGTAAAACGATGGAGAAAAAAAAAACTTAAATTTAAAATTGCCTAAATGGAATAGCTTATATGGTACCAAAACTGAAAACTATTTTTTACCTAGGCTTATGAATAAACTACCTGTAAATTTTTCGCTAGTAACTAAATATATATAATGAACTTAAATGTAAACTTTTAGATTGTCTAATTCTCAGTTGATAGCCTTATTAATTGTTTTTTCTTAGTTTGGTATTTTTTTATTATGTATTTTAGTGTTTACATTTATTTTTCTTTACATGTATTTGCCTGTAAATAGTTTGCTTTGTAAGCTGCACTAGAAAGTGTAATTTGATAATGAGCCATCATTCTTAAGTGAAATTTTTAACTTCTTGATGGCTATTTTGTGTTTCTTTAATAAAAAGAAAATCTATTTGAGAGCGTTCGAATGGTCTTATTTCACGCATACCTGAACATTAAGTCATTCTTGACTTATTTAAAAAAAAGAACTAAAAATAAATCCTGAAAACGAACTGTTACATCACCACGCATGTTGTAGAAGCAATTATTGCTTCTTCAATAACTCAGTTTCTGACGATAGTAACGCCGAAACATAAAAAGTTTATCTGCAATAAATCATGCTCTTTATTTTAGATTTATTTAACACATCGGAGTGGTATCGGTGTCCGAACAAACAAATCGCAAGGGGAGGGGGGTG
>JAHWFP010026691.1:73817-89193 GCA_023313725.1 Lithobius niger
TTTTTTTGGGCACTCTCGAGCGGGAGGGGGTTCATAAATTCGTCAGTCACGTCGAGGGGGGGGAGGTCAAAAACACACTGAACAAACTGGAAGAAAAAGTCATTTGGGAGATTTTCCCATCTGAATGTTATGCGGAACCAGAGAATTTGTCAAAACTTCATGTTGGACGTTAGAATTTTGAACATCTAGTGAGATGAAACACTCCGTTGTTTTGGTGCTATAGTGGACAGTCACTGTACACCACCCAAAAAAAGTTTATGAAGAAAAGTTTCGTTTTCTTTGACACATTACGCATGGTCCGCCCTTGGAAAGCTAACATCGGCTTTCTCGTGTATGCAGGGAAATAATAAATTGCTACCTGGGTCCATAATGAGCAACCTGTCTTGCTTGGCTACGAAGAATGATAGCAAGATTGTAGACTGCGGCGATCGAAGAGCTTCAAGACAGTAAAGAAGCTCTGCAGCACCATCGGAAAAACCATCTTTCTGCTGACCCCTCCACCCCCACCTCCCAATTTTCCACACAACCCTCCATCTCCAAGTCTTGAAAAGGTGCGCCTCAACCAAAATCCGATAAACTCTGAAAATTGCGATTGAAGCTAGAGAGTGTATGAAGACTGCATTGGTGGACCACCAGAAAATGTTAGTTGCTTAAAACATCTAAAGCCCTAACCAGACTGGCTGCTCGCGGCTGCCCGGTGTCGCAGTATGGTGCAAAAAAGACTTCAATATTAGTGGTTAAACACAAGAAGAACCGTACGATTGCAGCAATTTTGACCTTGTAGACACGTAGTAACACATCGCTTCGCACGAAATTGTCTTCTGTCTGGAGAGGCCATTACTATTCGGCAAGTTATGCGATCGCTTACTCCAGTTAAAAACAGAAAACAATTTTTTTTTTAATTGCTATGCAATGATCAGAGGTTCCCAAATAAAACCACAGGCTTTGCCATACCTTTTATGGGTTTCTTTCTGCTTCAAAAATTTCTAAGAGGGTTTCAAAATAGAGCCACTTTATCTACACAAGCAGTTTGCGGTAGATGACACTAGGATACAAATAATTTAACAATGAAATATGATGCCGTTGTCAACGAATTGTCTAAACTTAGTTTTAATTGTTTTTTACATTTTCCAGGCGTTATGTTGCCTTTTGGGGTAATTATGTTAGTAATTTTTGACAGCAACATCTAACGACGATACTTATTTTTCTATTGCTGGAAAATACGATAACCTGTTAATTTATGCATTAGTTCCTTAAACGATGCTGTTTCCCTGGAGGTTGTTCGGTGCTGAGTAGCCGCCGTCGTCGTGACTCAACTGCGCAAGTGCTCTGCGCAGCTCCTCTCTATATAAAGCGCGATCGCGCATTCGTCCCTCATCATTTTTCTTCCAGAGCGTGTCCTTGCCGGACTGTTTCCCAACATTCATCTCGAAGTTCTACAAGCCACGACTATAGAAGAAGGATGTCCGACTCGCCCGCCGAGGTTACGGAGATTCCATTCCGTTCCCCGACCGTGCCCACTGACGACCCTGACGCTGCAAAGATCAATTTCTATAGTTTGTTCCACATTATGTTTGCAGGAAACTGACTATATGACGCCGCGTTTCCTACTTCTACGAGTGCAAAAACCAGGTAAATATTCCACTCGTAGACTCTAACAGTAACTGTGTAGCGTCTACAAGTGTGATATCCACATAATTTTTGCACTTTAGTGCAAGGAAACGTGTCGTCATACAGCCAGTTTCCTGCAAACATAATGTGGAACAAAATACACCGGTGAAGAAACGTTGGTAGAAAACATGGCCTCTCGCAGCGAGAATTCAATTCCAACATGGCGCTATCATTTCGGGGCTTGACAAATCGAAAACAAACCATTGAATGCACTCGTGTACGTGTTGATTATGGCATGTAAAAGATTCTAAGTATTTCCTAGCAAGTTTGTCCCTCTCTGTCTGGATACCCTTAGCAGTTGAAAATGATGCAAATTTGACTAATTCCCTTTTATCCTTTGAATGCTGGCATTCAGAAATCTGTCCAGGACTGTGTACTGCAGTAGGAATTGTTTCCTTTGTGGTCCTAAATCGACACCGTCACGCCACGTGCGTCATACTTCCGGTCACGTGTGTCATACTTCCGGTCACGTACACGCATGAGGATAAGATCGCCGACCGCATCGTTGTCACGGTTATGAGGTACAGACAACCCAAAAGCCAAATGCTCCGTTAAAGACCACCAGAAGCAACCAACAAGTTTAGTATTGACTAAGGAAAAGCTAGTACACGAGAAAATTAACATTACAAGACAATTGCACAAACACATCCTTACTGTTGTAAAACCCAAGTGTACATTCCCTGAATAGCCGTTTAAACACCGTTAAAATACATTATTGATACGGGCTAGGAAACTTGCTGGGAAGTTCGACAAGTAAAAATGTTCGCAGCATGACACAGCTTCCTCCGATCGAATTGCTTACCTAAAATCGTTAAAATCGTTGAGTGTGTTTATTTATTTATTTATTTATTTATTTATTTATTTATTTATATGTGTGCCCTTCTATTCCTCTTGAAAAAGTGGCGTCAAAAATTGGAGAAAGGATTTGGAAGAAAGGAAATTTCTCCGAATTTCTATTAGGTGTATTCTTAAATTCAAATTTAGGTCCTAAATGCTCCAAATTAAACAACAAAATGACCGTTTGCAACAAGCAGCAACAATCACACAACAACACATGATTGTTGACAAATTTTTTTTTGTGGAAGCCTCGAAGTTTTCAGAACGTGCGCCAACAATGGATTGGGGGCAAGGGTCAAGAATGCAGCACGTGCAGTGAGATAGTGAAAAGGCTGTTGGAGTTGATTTATAGATATTTAAAATGCAATAGTTTGTTCATAGAAAACCTCTTTGAGCGAAGCGAGACGGCGCCAACGGAGCGAGCGAAGCGAGCGATGTAGTTAGTCTGTATATTAAAAGCCAACTAATCCGAACTTTAGTGAATTTTGTATCCGCGTCTCCTCCATTAATATTAGGCGTGTAATGGTGTGGATGATCTCTACGGACAGCTACCATGGTGCATATTTGCACTTTAACGCAACATTCCGATTGGTCGTGCCACTCCGGAGTTCGGGGGGGGGGGGGGGGGGGGTTGAGGCTTAATGGCGCGTCGACAACTTGGCTCCGGAGTTCGGGGCCCTGAATGATCAGTTTCATTGTTTTACATTGTTTTGTTATTAGGCAACAATGCAAATCACCAAATGCCTGCAGCTGCTAAGATTAAACAGTTGCTAACGATGCTGGGAATAAACAGTTGAGCACAAAAATTAAACCATCTGTGTTCCCACAAGGTAAGGGTGGGGGGAAGAAGGTTTTACGCTGGTAAGGGTGACACGATGATTGAGTGAGCAAAGCAAACGAAAATCAGCATTTGTTAGCCAGTATGTGCAAAATTGTAATTATTGATGAGGCATAAACATGACAGACAAATGAAACGACGCAGGTTTCCCTATGAATCTAACAGTTTAAAACAAACGGGAAAACAGGAGTCAGGGTGGCACTAATAAACGAATAGTGACAAAATACGTAGTTATCTAAACAGATAACATCTTTTGCAGTGGTAAGGGATTGCGCTGACTGAGTGAGCGAAGCAAACGAAAAGCGTTTGCTAGCCAGTAAGCGCAAAACTCTCATTTTAAAAGAAATTTACTTTGATGAAGCACGGTTATACACACAACAGACAAAACCACACATTTATTTCATCCATCTGGATGAGGAGCTTCAAGCGTACATGTATATTATCATATCAAAAACTAAAACTGGCAAAAGGGGCCGCCAAGTTCCGAATGGTTCGGCCCTTCAAAGGAGTGATATCAACACACCAAAACTTTCGCCAAGTTAATCGCACCGCTTAATAATTCGAAGGTTAAATGAAAACTAGAACATTGCTGCTTTCGGTAGCAATGTTCAAGTACGAGTTAATTTTTGTCAGGTGGGTCATTGCTCTCGATTTCAACACAATTTAAGCTTTTGTACCGCATTATTATTTTTCCCCAAGTACCTGACATGTGCCCAATTATGCTTCAAGATGTAAGACACTGACGCAATGGCGTCACGCTACAATGGTTTACAACCTCGACAATTGAATTAATGTGATGTTTGTTGCCTAACTTGGCGCGACACACTAGCGTGTGTCTAGATTTATATTTATTTATTTATTGGTTTGATGTAGGTGATAAATAACATTGTTGGGTTAGTGCTGTTTGATATTGTTACCTAGCTGTATTGTTGAGCTCTTGACTTATGATATGTATGCTGTTTAAAATGGAGGCAAAACGTGGTTAAGTGTAGTGGACTATAGAGCAGTGATACGACGTAGTATTATTGTATATAACTCTACGCTGGAGCCTTAATGGGTTAGCTGCAAGGGACACTGCAGAGAGAAACAGAAGGACGTCATACTGAAACCGATGCTGTGAAGAGTGATTTCTTAGACCTAAAACGCGCGATTTTTGTTGTTGGAGAAAACAACGCTATTTTAAGCCTAAGAAATCCGCTCTTCCATTGTTTTTTCCCTTCATTTTTATGTAGTACACCTTGTAGTTATGCCCCCCCAAAACCCATACTGGTGCCAATATGGCGGCAAATGTCATTGATCATGCCTTCACAATAGAGTGATGGTCCTATTAAATGCCCCTACTCATTTGAGTACAGAACAACTCCGGAACAACGTAATTCAACATTTATTTATATGTTCAGCCTTTTTTGTGTGTTTAGACTTGATCAGATGATAAAACAATAAAATACATCGTCAGTGGTAAGTCAACGAATTATAACGTTAAAAAATTCAGTAAATATTACTTATAATTTTTTTAAAAGAGAGGTGAATATCCTTTGTGCTTGTAAAACAATAGATGAGCATCGCATGTCAGGTTGCGGACATGTTTAACAAGGTTTCTATCTGTCCATCAGGTGACAGGCTCCATCGGGTCAAATCCGGCCAGTAATTTCCGGGTCAAAGTTTCTTCAATAAAAGAGGAAAGCTTCCCACACTCACTTAACGTGTCTATCAACTTTTACAGGATGAACATCGACAAATTGCAGACATGGCTGCCACCAATTTTGTCTGCAGGCTGGTACTCGCTCAGGAGATTACTGCCAGATATCAATTTCCGGAGCCAAATTTCGAAATGAGTAATTCAAAAGACATTTTCGGCCGATGTGGCAACATTCGTAACATATACGAGGAGTGACAGACTGAAATTGTCCACTAAAAGCACTACGCACTAGAAAACTAACTGTTAGTTACATTTCAGAGCAGTGAAAAGTTGGCTTCATTTTTTCAAAGTATAGTTCACTAAAAAACACGTAGGGAAAAATGACGTTTGGAAATCACTGTCATCTTGGAAAAGAAGGTTCAATAATTGCAGGGTTCGTATACACGGCCGTGAATTCCTTGAAAAGCCTTACGTTTGAAAACCGAAAATTCAAGGCTTAAAAAAACTTGAAAATTGGAATTTTATTCTGTTGTCGGAGTCTTGAAAGGGGCTTGAATTTTGTGAGTGTACTTTGATTGAATGGGGTCAGTGCCACAACAGTTATAGTAATTAAGCTGAATGGCAATAATTTGTCTGCCGAATCCATTTTTTTCTGTGAACGGTGCTCCCCTTCAATTGAACAGGAGACAGAAAGAGAGAGATGCGGTGCAGCTCAAGTAATTTTTGCCAGACGGGGCATCTGCGAAAGAGATGTTTTACTGGGCTGCAGAGCTGTTGGAATACAGAGATGTTGTATTCCTTCTTCCTACTTGTCCATTGGGGAGAAGTCCATAATGTTCGTCATTGTTTGTGATGGTTTAGCTTCCTACTGCGAACTGAGAGAACAATGGTGCTAACGAAGTCATCCAGGAACATACTGGCAAAATTCGCGCAAAATACTGAAATTTAAAAGAAATTGTGAGAGTCTGAAGTTTTTTATTTATTTATTTTTTTTTTTTTTGTGTAGGAAAAACGGGATATGTGAAAAACGGGATGTGGGGAAAAAACGGGGCTTGGCGTGGCGTGGGATGATGGAAAAAACGGGATGATTGAAAAAAAGGGATGTGGGAGAAAACGGGATGAGGAAAAAAACGTGGCGTGGCGTGGGATGATGGAAAAATCGGGATGTGGGAAAAAACGGGATGATTGAAAAAAACGGGATGTGGGAAAAAAAGGGTTGAGGAAAAAATGTGGCGTGGGATGATGGAAAAAAGGGATGTGGGAAAAAACGGGATGAGGGGAAAAAAAAGGGATGTGGGAAAGACGGGATGTGGGAAAAAACGGGGCGTGGCGTGGGATGATGGAAAAAATGGGATGTGGGAAAAACGGGATGATTGAAAAAAAACGGGCTGTTGGAGAAAACGGGATGAGGAAAAAAACGTGGCGTGGCATGGGATGATGGAAAAAAAAACGGTATGTGGAAAAAACGGGATGAGGGAAAAAACGGGATGTGGGAAAAACGGGATGAGGGAAGAAATGGGATGAATGAAAAAACGAGATGTGGGAAAAAACGGGTTGAGGAAAAAACGTGGCGTGGAATGATGGAAAAAAGGGATGTGGGAAAAAATGGGATGAGGGGAAAAACGGAATGTGGGAAAAAACGTGGCGTGGTATGGCGTGATGGAAAAAACGGGATATGGGAAAAGGGATGTGGGAAAAACGGGATGAGGGAAAAAACGGGATGCACCCAAGCATAGTTTCATCATATTCGAATAATCTCTAATCCGATCTTGTGCGCCTAGCAGCTCTTTGTTCCACCATTGTTACATGTTGCAGCATTGTAACATTTTGACATTGTCAGCTACTTCACCGCCTACATGATGGCCGCCTACGTGGAGTGGTACGATTCGTACCTGGATTCCCATGTAGTGCTGGCGCCCATACGACGCCATGGTGCCTTCTGCGCCCCTCCCCCTCCTTTTCCCTGGGGTGCCCCACAAGTACACCAGCGATTACTCACAGTGAAGAAGGCTGGGTCTGAGGCTGTGGTCCAGGGCACAAAATAAAGTTCTTTTTTTCTCTCTCCTCACAATGACGGAGTTTCAATAAGTTCAAACCAAATAAAGTTTTTTCTCTCTCTCTCTCACCTTAGCCGCCTCCGCCTGCCCATTTCCTGAAAATTCTCGTGCGCAAACGAACTCTAATAAGCTGCCGGCCGTGCTAATAAATCGATTCGTAATAAGAATAATGCTTCCTCTTCACGCGCGGGTAAATTGTTGCCTCACCAGCATTGTTAGCATTTGCTTAGGCTTTCCGTCTGGCGTTTGCTGATTGGCATTGTTGCATAAAAACAATGTTTAAAACAATGTACAACAATAAAACGGATCGTTCAGGGCCCCGTAACTCCGGAAAGGGACGACCAATTTCTATTTCTATTTCTATAAAGGGCACATCTCCAGAAGTAGCTCTTTCAAGAGTGAGCTAAGAACCAGCTTTCTACGACAAATGATTTAGTCTGTAGAGACCATTGTGTAAACGTGTCCAAAGAAGAAGTAGTCCCAGCCAAAAATGAAAATCACGATTCCAGCTCGAGTCCAGATCTCCAAAGTGACCAATCGGAAAATAATTAAAGTTGGTACACGTGTTCGCCAAGTCCAACAAAGCTTATGCATTAAATTTCAGTTGAAACTTTTAAAACGCAGCGGAGAAATTGAGCATCACAATTACGGGCTTTACCAAAGGGAGACCGAGGTCAAACCTTACAGTAAAGGCTACCGCCTTTACTAATAATGTAAGACAAGCTGCGGAAATTCGGAGAACGACAGACGGCATCGATTGTACGCGTTAACGCAACCACGCCATAACAGTTTTTACTATGTTATGCAGAAACTACGCTGCTACTTCGCCAAACTCCGATCAAAGGCGCCTGCACGCTTTAACTTTGCGAGCTTCGGAAACTGTTATACCGCTCATCAATTATATAGCTGCTCGATACTGTGTAACCTGTGGATAATGTAGGACTTGCTGAACCGTAACTCTAATGACGGCCTGCGGTAATTTTAATGATTAGAAACAATCTCGTACCCTTGTGTATACGCCCTTCTCAATTTTCTAGTAATCAATCTTGTGGACTAGCGGACGCACAGTCAATTAACTTATTAAACGTTGCGATATTAAATATCATTAAAAACGCCGTGAATTAGCAATTTCTGCAGGAAAGGAGCGACGATATTACGAATTATACGTCATCGTGTGCACACTTGGAATAAATTGCGTTAAAGCGCAATCCATCCAATAACCGTGACTAGTGTATTGTAGATTGGTCCGACGAGAGTTTGGTCGTATACGGGACATGAAACGGTGGTTATGAATGAACAAACTAATTCACCATGAAGCCAAAAGAATGCGTCGGTATACTACGGTACTGAAAAGCAACATGAAACAGGGTCTTCTCCATTGCCAAAACTTATGGCATGTCTGCCTTTGACTAAATTCTCCCAGTAAAAGCTGCAGTTGCCATTATATTTCTAACTAATTTATTGAAATAAAAATCAACAAATCTGTTAAGGGGTAGGGAAGCCCCCCCCCGCCGTATTTGGCCGGTTTTATAGAGCATTGTACTGATATCCCGTTTGCATGAAAATACTGTGATTTCCCGTTAGCAGTCGTCCAAGCTTTCTTTAAATTTGGTAGATCCAGGGTTAAGCTAATCAAGACTTGTTACAACCTTGACTGGATATTCCCACTTCAAAAGACATAAAGGCCAGATGCAGTTATGGTCCAAAGTTTGGGGAAAAAAACATGACGTCATCGGTATTGTGCATCTTTGATGAAAATACAATTCGGTTCGAAGTATTACTTACACACACACACACACGATTCAGTGTGAAAGACACACAAACAAACAAACAAAAATTAAGATTATATAATATAGTATATAATAACATAATAATATAATATAACATAATATAATATATTTTGTTGCGATAGCATCGGATCTGGCAAGGACTGGGGAGTCACTGACAGCCAGCCACAATTACATGTAAATACAGTGTACAATATACGGCCAAGAAATGGATGATGGTTAGAGGTTTGGGGACACGAATGCCTTACCACCAAGGGAGGGGGGGTTGAGGCTTAATGGCGCGTCGACAACGTGGTCATTAGCGCCAACCTCAGTCACAGTGCAGTGGTCCGGGTTGCCACTGCACCAGACATTACAGAGATGTTATTCAAACCCCAAATCCCACCAAGGTTAGACCTGCCAGGGACTCAAGGCCCCCGATGGCATCGCCAAACGTGCAGGACATGGGAAGGGTGTGGAAAATGTTAAAAAGCCCAAAATGATGCTGTATAATTAAAAAGTATAAATAGTGCTAAAAAAATGTATGCTACGGTGAATACTAAAAACTAAAGCAACCTTTTTTTTCAAGTGTTGACAAATCCGTTCGTTTTATATACTATATATATATAAAACAGGGTGGCTGGACTACCGCAAGCGGCCTACACGCCATTAAAAAATTTTTTAAATGGTATATTTTAGGAAGACCGATTTGCTTGTGACCACAACACAGTTCTAAGAGGGAAGAGGGAGTAAAAGACGTTTCAGAAAAACGTGAAGCGGTTCCTCGTCAAGCAACCTATACGAAAGGTCAAAACCGACAGTGCAGACATAGTCTTTACACTGAGTGCGTTCCTAATAGGAACCACTCGAACGGACAAGAAATACCGGCGACAGTCAAGGTTTGATGCAGGTTTGGCCAACTTCCACTCGTGACCGCGTGTACAAATAAGGCGTTGTGCAGGATCGAGAAACGGAAGGTCAATGCCGATTATGGCACTCCTTTTTATTCTTATATCATTGTATACCTTGTTTAGTTCTAACATCTGTCCCACTAAACCATTTTCGACAATAGTAGCATAGAATTATATGTCAACGCAATATTGTGTTAAATTCAAAAGGATACGTATTGTATTTTTTTAAATTTGTTGTTACGTACCGTGATTGTTTTTACGTACTGGGGTTCAGTCGATTGGTCCAGTTGTTGACGAAGTTCCTTGAAATGTGAAAATGAAATTTTGAAGGAATCCTTCTTCATGTGAACCCTTCACCTTTGTAGCCGAAACCACCGTGCCCTTAGCTTTGGGCCGTTTCATGGGTTCATCTTTTATTTAATTTACTAGCATCGCCCGGGGATTTGTTTGACCCGTGGTTGTTTCCCAGTATTTGCTCGGTGCTGCTCGGTGCTGCTCGTTCACAGCTACAGTCGATTTTTGTTTGTGTAACACTCCCCCTTTCCGCCAATCCTCTCCCTCCTCTCTCCCCTCCTCCTTTTATCCCGTCCTCTCCCTATCCTCTTGGTTTCCTTCCCTTCCTCCTTTTGCTATACGTAGTTGAATGTGGATGGTTATTTGAATTAATAGCAAACACCCCCAGAAATTCTGTTTTAGGTTGAGTTAATGCGTAATCATATGCCTTATGGTAATAGCTCACTCTTCCCCCCCCCCTCCCATCCCCCACTCCCAGTCTTTCGCTGTGGCTTAACCGATGCGTACCGTGTGAAACAGAACTGTGCATGACATCATGTAATACTTGCCCTTGAGATTACCACGGTGTTTGGTTAGAAAGATAATTGTTAGACCAAATTGTTAGTCGAGGCAACAATGTGCCAATTTCAACTTCTTTTCAGGGCAACAACGTCCAAGTTTTAACTTCAAGCCAAAGAATTGACACACTCGCACGTTTTCATTCCGGGGGTCGCCGTTGCGGTTGCTTCATTTCTGCTATGAGACTTTGGTTTATAATGTAAGATTTTTTTTAGCAAGAAGGGTCTGTCCTTACCTCGTATAGCTCTTCTGATGCGTGTATTCGTCTTTGTGCAGCAACTCTCCAACTTTCCAACGGCCATTTGTCACGTTTGATCCAATTTAAATAATCCTAAAACTGTTGGCTGTATTTGGTTAACCATTAACCAGATCCTTTTCCCACTAGTTCACCCTTAGTTCGAGACCTTTCAACCTTTGTGGTGCCGAGCCAGGATAAAAGTACCTTAAGGCGTTTAATCTTATACGATAACGTCAGCTTAGTTTAGTTTATCCCATCATCTAATGACATCCACTTCATAGCCTAGGGCATAAATAATAAAACTATAGCCCTATACTATCCGCAGTATCGTAAAAGTTGGATGAGATTGATTTATTCGCGTCGACGTTATAAATATTGCAGTTAAACCGCTGCTGTTATTCACACGGGTTCCCGTGAGCGGTAGTAGACAGAGTTAGTGGTCCATAAGCTTTTGTTTGGTTTAGAACGTTAAAAAAAATTCTAATTTTGTAGTTAAGGACGGCCAATAAAGGACGAAAAATCTCAATACAATGTTCTCAAAAGAATTAATTGATATATACGCACAGTAGTGGACATTGAACGCGTCATTATCATTGAAGGTCATGCAGTGTTTTTTCCTGGTTCGACTTCGGCAAGGTGCACACACAACAATGCCAAGAACCTAACAATACAAGCAATTGCTCCAGACGAAAGCACTACATTGCAGCAGGTGTAGTACTGATGCGTTCAAAATTCTTTGTCCAGTACTGTAAATACACACGACTTCCTTTAAAAAAAAAGACGGCGAATTACAAGCGGCTGCAGCGACTACCTAGTCACAAACTGTCTTCTGTACACTTCCGCCACTATTTTTAACGAAATTTTGAGGTACACACTTTAATCACGCACTGCAACAGCGATCTCTATCACATAATATAAAATTAGTAACCGTCACAATGCTGGTTAAAATTATATTAGCTTTCAGGCCTTAGTGTTAGATTTTAGGCATAATTGCCAGCTTTCAAGCCTATAATATTCATCATTCATAGGCCTAATTTTTTTTACCTGCCATTTTAATTTTGTAAGTTAGATAAATACAGATGCAAACCTATTTACGTTGACTTCTGGACTTATATGTCAGACTGCTTGAGCGGGGAACGGAACCGACGGCAGAGGTCCTACCGCTGAGCCGTACTGACCGTTTCAAAGGTCGTGGGCTCGGTTCCGCGCTCAGGCTGTCTGACGTATAAGTCCAAAAGACAACGTCAATAGGGTTGCATCTGTATTTATTTAACTCTTGTTGAGCCTTCGGCTTTCCGTATTTAATTTCGTAAATAGTAGCTAACGGAGAAGTAGGTTCAAGGGTGTGGGCCTGTTCATTCATGCAACAGTACGTCGAGAGTTTTTTTTTTTGGTGAAGCTAATGTTTGTTGTTAACGAAATCCTTTTGTTTTTAGGGTTGCGTGTCTTCCGGTAGTGGTTAAATGCAACGATCAAATGCTACTATTTCATTGAGTTGCGTCGAGAAAGACTAATAGCTATAAGGACGCAACGATGTTTTAATTTATTTTGTTTTTTTAAGTCCGCTTGATTACCACTGAAAAAGGCCACGGACAGACAAAGTCGTTGCTGTATTTCCCAGCTGTTTCGGCTGTACAGAAGAATAAAAACATAGCACAAACTATTTTTTTTTTAAAGCTATACCCTGGCGGTTGTACTGTTTCAGAAGTATAAGCTAATTGTCCCTTTCTTTAACATTTGTAATAAATTAAAGGGACATCCCACTGACTCATTTAACATAAGAACAAGTTTGGTCGGTCACAAACCACTACGAAAAAGCCTAATGAAAATTGAATTCAATGCAGGGACTAGAATAGGTTGAACTTAATTGATTTACATTGGAATAAAAAAAAGGTAAAGATGATTGTTTCACAGAATATAACAATTGAATATTGTATCCAACACACTTTCAGGATTCAAATTTCGTTTTTCATTCCCCACTTAATTCAGAAAATGGCGTATTCCCACAGAAACGAAATACAAATTCGACCAGCTGATTGTAAACCCTTAGGCACTTGAACTAAGAATTCGGTCAACCATATCTTATACTATACTGAAGACAAATTACACCACGGGGGAATTTTTATGAACAATCTTTGATTGGGGTTAAACAGTCCTACACCTTAATTGCACCTCAATGTTATTTCTGACCAAAACAAATTAAGTTTATTTTAGAGCCAAAACCATCAACAGTATCTATTTAAGACTCTTCGATTTGAATTAGTTTGGCGATTAATTTTTCGCCCTACACGCAAACGTGAGAGAAATTTTAGTGGTCAGAATGTAAAGAGGTTAAACCTTTCTAAATCAACAATTTTTTTCTTTTTTTGGTATAAACTGTTAAAAATAGTTTTTCTAGACATCTTACATTATAAACCAAAGTCTCATAGCAGAAAGGAAGCAACCGCAACGACGACCCTCGGAAGGGGAACAATGAAAACGTGCGAGTGTGTCAATTCTTTAGCTTGAAGGTGAAACTGGGACGTTGTTGCCCTGAAAAGAAGTTGAAATTGGCACATTGTTGCCTCGACTAACAATTTGCTCTGCGCGGTCACCGCAAGGGCATGTCTTAAATGACGTCATGTACGAAGGACAGTTATTTTTCGCACGCTACTAAGAGTGGGGAACGGCCTAAACGGGGAATGCCCTTTGGTGGGGTAGTGCTTATGTTAAAGCCACTATTTGATTACGATATTGCTTTGCGGAGGAAGAGGATTGACGGAAAGGGGGAGTGTTACACAAAGAACAATTGACTATTGCAGTGAACGATCAGGCAGCACCGAGCTAATACTGGGAAACAACCACGGGTCAAACAAATCCCCGGGCGAAGCCGGGTACGATGCTAGTAAACCATAAAAAACACTAAGCTACCTTTCGTTACTGCACGTATTCATCAAACTACCAAATCAACTCACAATTACTGTAATAAGAGTCACTGTGAGGTTGATTTGACAGCCTCAGTGCATAGTATGTGGTGCCGCAACGTGCGTCGTGGCAAAATTTACATATTAGTTTTTATTACATACTAGATGAAGCACAGGTGTTGAATGCACGGTTTCCAATACTGGTTAGTAAGGTAGCTCATGCGTATGTCCATGTTCGGCCGAATTAAGTTTATTAAAATTTTTGCGCACACCGGCCCATAAACGGTGATTTCGTTCGCTTCGCTCAGTCAATCAGCGCATCCAGTGACTCAAATAATCCACCCCACCGCAATAAGCCCCCTCCCTTTTCTAATGGTCACTTTTATTAAACTATACTCTTCCATTTTCATGTTCGTGCGGGCGGAAGTAAACGAGGCTCAAGGCGGTCTCAAAGCTGCCCCTTCGAGAAGTACGCTGTCCTGAAAACTTTCCCCAAATGCTTTCCTCCTACCGAACGCTCTTAAAAGTGCTTAAAAGAGTAGTAGTCTTGATTTCTACGATTTATTATGTAGATGTCGACGAAAACAGTTTTCAACAATTAACACCAAGAAAATTTTAGTGGTCAAACCGATCTACAACCTATGAAACTAACACGTGTCCATGTGTTGAAATTATTAGGAAGCGATTACATGGATTTATTTTTCATTGTTAGAAGCCCTTTCAAAAAAAAGGGTACTTACGGATTGTATATTGAAGCCTTCAATACGTTGAGAAATTGTTGTATAAGTTTCATCATTCTGCGTAACTTGCGGCCGAATAGGGAAAGATAACTGATGAAAAATAACTGATGAAAAATAACTCATGAAAAATAACGCTCAAATTTATTTGCTACGTACTTTCCCCAATGAAGGCGTATAGTTTATTGGTGAAATCATTTTGCAAATAAATGTAAAGTATCCTGAATGCATAAGTCTTAACTTTAAACTTTTGGATAAATCCTGCACAAAATTAGGTTTACATTAGTATCATCAAGAATTTATAGATTGGGGAGAAGAATTTGTAACTCTAAAAAGTCCTTATTGAAACGTGTTACATTCATTCCTATTAGTTCCGTACGAGTTTTCAGAGGGCGCAACTCGTTCCATCCGGTAATTTTTGCTCATTTTTCAGCCCAAATCTAAAATAAATTAAACTACAACTAAGCTAAACTAAATCATAATTAACTACAAGCTAGTTTCGTTTAGTTTAATTTAATTTTACGCAGAAAACTGAGTAGAAATTCCCCATAAAACTCATGGCGCCCTCTATAAGCTTAGACGGAACTAATAGCAATGAATCTAAGACGTTTCCATAAGGGAGTTAAGAATGGCCAGAGGTAACAGAACAGCTAAGAAATAAAAATATGCTCTATTTTAACTTTCTAGTTTTCTGCCTAAATCTTTCCTCTCCCTTTTCCGACATCCATGGCTTTCCCTGGGTTGGAACCTAAACGACATGAGACGGAAATAATGTCTGTTCTAAGAGGCCAACAATGACTCTCTTCAACATAAGAGAATTAAGAATTAAGAAGAACAAGGGAATTAAGAATGGTCAGAGGTAACATGACAGCTAAGAAATAAAAATATGCTCTACTTTAACCTTCCAGTTTTCAGCCTAAATCTTTC
>JAHWFP010026691.1:89203-112970 GCA_023313725.1 Lithobius niger
ATATGCTCTACTTTAACCTTCCAGTTTTCAGCCTAAATCTTTCCCCTTCCTCTTCCGACATCCATGGCCTTCCGTAGGTTGGAACCGACACGGCGTGAGACGGAAATAAAAATTTCTGTTCCAAGAGGCCATAACAATGATTCTCTTCAACATAACCGCTGGCGAAATTCTCCTTGAGAAATCTCAGAATGGACAGTTAAGAAGAATTACGCGGTCTTAACAATGGGGTCCTTGTGACCCTGACAGCCTTACGACTTAGCGTTCCGACAAAAGCAGCGTTTGCCATTGGTAGGGGTGGTGATGGAGAGAGGACGAGAGAAAGAGACGGAGATAGAAGTGCTTGGCGCAAAAGCCACTAATCCTTCGATGCCAAGACTGGCCATTAAGCACATCTTCGTTATTAAATCTCCTATTGCCGTGGGATCTGCCGCACCTTTGTTCCTTTACTCGAAGAACACGGCGTGATTGATGGAAAACTAAGTTTTAAAGTGAGCGTGCTATTTCCAATTGTCAACCCGTCTAGCTTCATTTTTCAAAACAAAATTCACCAGACAAAATCTACCAACACAGCTGCTGAGCTGATTTTAAGGCTGTGATGGCAGAATGGAGTTAGAAACTATAAACGAAAACAAAAAGTGTAATAAATGAAACCTAGGTTAGTGATGATGTTAAGCATTTTATTTTCCGGTTCATTTATTTCTGCGGTATAGTCAGCGCTGCAAAAGTGAAAGGTTTTCTTCCACATCGCCTATGCTAACTTGAGGTTGAGGAAAATGTAATGAAAAAACACTATTTATTTCAGTTGAGAAGCCCATTGTCACAATACAACAAAACAATGGTTGCAGAGAAACGAAATGCAGAATACAAAACAATTTATCTGCAAAACAAAATCAATGAAAGATGACAAGGTTATAAAAAACTTGAAGGGGGGGGGGAATTGAAGGTTAATGGCATGAAGACCGCCAAAAATAAAAGAAGTCCGATAAAAAGTTGTTGAGTACACACAAATAAACACTTACAGCATAGCTAAGTACGTGCACGTAAGTAAATACAAATCAAGACAAATGCAATCAAAAAGAAAACGCATGCTGAACTGTACAAATAAGAAAACAAGAATTCGGATAAACGATGTTGACATAAACATAAATAAACACTTACGTAAAGCTAAATACATGTACGTCTAAGTAAATGCAAGCCAAAATACACGCAAAACAAGAACATGCAAGTCGCGGAGGTAAACTGTCTTAAATTAGATTAAAAGTTCCGAGAGCATAAACAGAAAAATGTTTCATCAGCGAAGAAGTAAATAACATCAAACGGATTTACATAGACTGTGTTCATCTATATACTTATTTCTCTTAGTGAGATCGGTCGTACGGATGCGGTAAAGATGCATGTGGTGTACTGCAGGCAATGCCTGCTGCAAGGGGCTGCTAAGCTCTAACACCAGCGAGGCATCTTGATATGTGGCAAGCCATAGCTGTACTGCAGGCAATGCCTTCGTTGGTCACTGTTGGTCCATTTTTTTTTTGGCCATCTCCCCTCCCCCCCCCCCAGTCCAACTCACCAGGTTGATAACAGAAGGACTGTTGTGACTGTTATTTTAACTACCCATTGTAACTTCGAAAGTTATTTCCATTGTTTGATGAATGATGTTGTGTGACCAATTATTGTAACAATATGTAACAAGCAAATTTCCTGTCGTTGGTACGTCATCAATTGTAATGGCTCGAGCTCGATTGGCCTTCCGCCCGGTGCCTGTTGTTGAGGGCACCGAATAGCGGGTGAACCGAATTAGAATTCATTTCGCCACGACTCTCCCACCAACCCAGACCAACAGGTAATTTTCGGCCAATTAAATTAGAATTATTTCCTCTTTTTTTTGCCCCATTAGTCCCAAATGTAAATGCAAACTTGTCCAGCCTAGCTGCCTGTGTTTCACGGTAGCCCCGCAGATCATAAATTAATTATCCAAACAAAACTATTTACCGAATGTTGTTGCTAATAGATCAGATTATAAGTAACCCTAGTTTACTTGGCATTCCGAATTAGGCCTCCGAGCCAAGGCATAGTGTCGCCCGTGAAAGTCAGGGGCCTGAGCACACCACCGCTCCTTCATTTATAATTTAAACAAGGGGCTACAGCGACTATCTAGTCGCATTGGTCTTCTGTACAGATCGTCCACTTCCAATCATGTTGAGGCGCACACCTCTATCATGCACTACAACAGCTATCTCTATTATATAATCTAAAAACAGTAACCATCAGTATTGCCGTTACAAATGTGTTAACTTTTAAGTTTATTTTACGTTTTAGGCATAATTGTCAGCGTTTAGGCCTAATTTACAACTTTAATTTCGTAAGTAGCAACTAACGGAGATTTGGATTGTATACAGTAAGCCTATTCATTTTTGCAACACGGTATGCCTCCGCGCACACAGTTACAGTGTTACAACGTAATGCGCAACGTAGCCTAATATAGATCAGTGGTAGTAGGGAAGGACTGGAGAAAATGCAGCAGCGACTCGTAGCAACTATTGACGTTGCCATGGTAACGTTATTTTATATCTAATTTTCATTTTTTAGGCCTGATTTTTTAACGGCAGTTTTGGTTTCGTAAGTAGCAGATAGGCCTAATGGAGAATTTGGTTCGATCGTAAGCCTATTCATTCATGCAACAATGCGACAAAACTCTTTTAAACGAAGCTAAAATGTTTTTTTGTTTTTACGGCTGCGTTAACACAAATCTTTAGCATTTCAATTCGACGATGAAATGTTATTATTTAATTTAGTTACGTCGAAGAAGTCTTTTAGCTATAAGGAGGCAACGATGTTTTAATTTGCCATGTTATTTAACTAACTTTTGACACTGAATGGAACGTTGTAAGTAGTGGTCGTCAATTTCTGGTACCGTTGCGAAGTTGAAAAAAGCGACGGACGGACGGACGGACGGACGGACAAAGTCGTTGCAATAGTCTTCTCAGCCGGTACGGCTGTACAGAAGACTAAAACCCAAGTGGAGTGAACCACGAGTTATTGCCTTATTTCGCATCAGCTTAGTTTGAGCAAATATTCAGTCAACTCGTAATAGGGCCCCACGTAATATTTGATAGTTCCTCCCTTAGCTGTGGTAATGGTGTGGTGAAACCGTAGCGCGCACCAATAATCGCCACAGGACATCATAAGTAGAATGAAGTAGGTGATATTACCATCCGAATGATCACTTGGCAATAATATCCTTTCACATTAAAATAAAGGGTATATATACATTTTTTATACAAATGCACGTACACGCACGACCACACGTGCTGTGCTACTGATTAGATTTACCTATGTATATAACAAGGCTTAAGGGAGAAAGTACTGTACGCATCGGTTACGGCTGAAAATTCCCCTATAAAATCTGGCCCAAATAGCGCTCTCTCATTGGCCGAGATTGAGAAGAACGGCCGCTCGCTATTGCACAGAACTCTTTTCCAAGGCTGCTTGGAACTAAGTGCACAACGGCCCAATCTTTTTCTCTCTCTTTCTCTCTTTTTTTTTTTTTATCTTTTCGTCTTGTCATGGGAGCAAACAAAATGTTTTCCGATTTCAAGACGATGAGGGAGAATGGACCGGCTTTGGGAACGTAAACGATCTCTTTTTCCTGGGATGTGGACATAAGAGTTAGGGAGGAAAAACAAGAGTTCCGAGTTGGGCAGTTCGTTGCTTGGTCGGTAGTGTCATGATGAGGGCAGGTGCACAAACTGGAGAAACACGGAATAGGCTACTGGCTTTTTTTTTTTTTCCTGTTATAAAATTCCGATACTGTGCACGAGATGGCCATCTCGACAGACCTTGCCACAGATCAGCAGCCATTAGGCTGGTTAGCTGACGGTGGACGGCGGCAGTAAGTTTGGCTACCTTCTGACTTTTGTCACGATATTTAAAAAAAAATTAATTTCGAATGAGTCTTTAGCAGATCAAAAAATTAAATGCAGAAAAAAATTAGACGACAGGTTTACTTGAGTATTGACACTAAGGTGGATTTTACCTAGATTGCGTCACTTCCTACTCATTAACTGTTACCATGTGCTGCTTCTCTTCGAAGACATTGAGCACTGCATAAAAAAAGAACCAGAGGGGATTGGCAGTTTAGATTCCACCACGTAACGTAATTCCTAATTCCACAAGGTCTTCTTTCACGACCTAGCTGTCGATGCACCATTCAACCTCAATCCATCGTCGCTCCAAACATTATTTCACTCAGATACATTACACTGTCTATTTGTAATTATAAGAAGTATTCTCCCATCTTACTCGATTGATCGTTTTATTGCTGCTCATGTAAACAACGAGGGGTCCAATTATTGCAAGTGAGTAAGAATAAACTGATTCCATGACCGTTTCCCACGTTGGAAAAGGCAAACCATTCTTCAACTACTATTAATGACGTCATCAACATGATACTCAATTTTCCGAACTTTTTTTTGTAGAGAGTTGCTAATATAATTTTTTTTGTATAAATGAATTCGTAATAAGAGGTGGCTGACCTCAGCCTGACTAGATGAAATAGGCTATTCTAACCGATAACTGGAAAGGGACCACGGTAACGTTACCACCTGATCGACTAGAAATAGTACATGGTAACGTTCTCACTAGCCATACCAGTTATGGTGTCCGCGGCCCATCTAGAGTTCGTCCCAGAATGAACACAAATAATCGATTGTACGTTTTTGGCCGCAGAGTGCCTTGTTGATATCCAAAGTAGTTACAAAAACAATGGCGGCGGGTCGATTAAAGCCGCCCCCTCCAGGAAGACGTAGCCGATCACAAAATACGTGCAGGTCTCAAGATACGCCGCGCACACAATAGGGTAGCATGGGATGCTAACACACTCTTTCAGCAGATATGGGTTCTAACCAATAGCGAGCAATCTCTCCTATCGACAGTTTCCTGTTTTGGGTTTGTCTCTCCAGTTACTAGAAAACAAAACACTTCTTCTAAACTTTTTTATGCTTCTAAATTATCTAATGAGCTTCAAAATTAAGCCAGTTCAAATATATGAACATTATTTTGCATCGAATAACTTAGCCTCAAAGAAATTATAAAAAAATAATAGGAATTCATCAGTTGTACTGTCGACAAAATGGAGCAAAGTGGTTATTAGTCACATAAAAATGAAAGTTGTATAAACATTTATTTTTTAAAATTTGATGTCAAAACAACACGCTGGGAGAAATTATGGAAAAGTGCAAGATCGTCAAATAAATTAACCCGTGTTTGCATTGAAGACAGTTGGATAGCACATAGCTGGATAGCATTGACGGCCCAAACTAACAGGCAGACAGACAGACCACCTTATTGGGCACACGTTGTGGCTCATCTTTTCGGTTGCATCATAGCACCTTGTTTCTTTGTCCATTTGCTTTCGTAGCACCTAGCTGGATAGCATTGACGGCACAAACAGACAGGCAGACAGACAGACCACCTTATTGGGCACAGCGTTGTGGCTCATCTTTTCGGTTGCACATCCCAACTTTCAACAAGATGTCGCATTTAAAATTTTATTTTTCACTGACCATCTCAGGGTGTACCGCTATCAAAGTGCAAAAATCTGGTTACAGTCATAATTGCGTGATGCTATTACAAAGACGCGAGTGTATTAAAAAACGGAGCTCCCTTCGGCATGGCTTCGCTTCAACATATTATTATTGCTTTCCTACATCAACAACTCAACAAACATTGAACTCCCATAACCAAACTGCGCGTCCTATATTTTCTTCCCCTATTCTTACAACCTACCCGGACCACTGCACGGTGACTGAGGGTGGCGCTAATGACCAAGCTGTCGACGCGCCATTAAACCTCATCCCCCCCCCCCCCTTTTTACAACCTTCTTCCGTAAAGTTCGTATGAAGTTGAAAGAGAAAAAATCTTTTAAAACGAATTCACACTTAAAACAATGCAGCTGCATCCCTGATTCATCAGAAATGTTAGGCGCTCGAAAACACACTTCGTCAAACTTCACCTACTGCTTTTCCTTCATTACTTTTGGCTACACTGAATCGATTCTTTCAGTTGAAATACGCGATTTAAACCACATCCTGCGACAACTCCTATCTTTCCATCCACCTTCATGACTATAGGCAGGCACTGTTTCTCCTAAAAGGCTAGGTTCGTTAAAAGTGAAGCTTCTTTTAGCAAATTCCTCTCTATTGTGTTTTCCCCAGCCCCTGAATTAATCAAACTAATGCTAAGGCAGCTGAAAATATAATGCCTGCAGTAAACAGTGGCCCAAATGAACCAGAACGTTATTAGGAGCCTCCTAGCTTCCGGTTCGTTGCATAATGGCACCAACAGAAGGAAAATCTTTGTCCGCCTCAGTTGAGGTTGCCAGAGAAGTTGGGCTCAAAACTTCGAGTCTTAACAAGCAAACAAGAATTATTGAGCTGGACCCAGAGAACCATACCAGCCAGCTCACGAGACGGCCAGTAATTGCACGAGAAACCAACGTTATCCCTTAGCGTCTGTGTGCGTGCGTTTGTCTGGGATTGTGTGTTCGTCTACAGATTTTCTTCGCTAATGGGATCATTTGTGTGATTCCCCCATTGTGGGGAAACTGCTTGGACATTCTTGCACAGGTCTGGAATTTTCTTAAGCACCCACACAAGTTTAATGAATAAATATTTTTTGCTTTTGCACTGAAAAGTAGCCTTTTAAGCCTGACGTTTTGTTTGTGGGTTAAGAAAGATGTGTTGATCTCACTTTTCTTAGGTAGTCTGTGGTTTCACAGAAGTGAAAACGTGTATGTAATGATTTTGTTAAGGCAGTGGGGTTGCTGTATTAAATATTATTAACAAAATGTATTTTTTTTTTCTGAAAAATTAATTTCAAAGGAAAATCAGTCACAAAGAATGCCCTCAATCTCCACCACTTTCCTCCACTATTAAAAAAATAGGCAGGGAAGGGGTGTGGCCATCCCACTCATGGTCGGATTAGGAGGGGTTGACACTCCCCGGGTATGGAAATGGGGGGGGGGGGCCTTGCATTGTTAAAATATTCCTGAAGTTTTTTTTTCTATTTATACCCCCCTTCCCCCAAACCCAGTGAAAACTTGATTTTGAAAGTAGTTTTGAAAGGGGTCTTAGCAAAATAGCGTTTCCCTAACCAAAATATTTGAATATACGAAAGTAATATATTTAACAAGCTGAAAATGTAATTTCCACCAAATTTAGTACCGTAAAATGAAAATAACAACAAAATCCACGTAACACATTTTTCAGAGAGCCGTAGCCTAAACAAATTGTAGCTTTACCATCACTAAGAATTTTTGGAATCACCACAACTAAACTTAAAACTATATTGTATGCTTCCTTCTGATAACGTTGGTAACGTTTTTAAAGGTATAATTTGTTGTAAACGTTAACAGTAGCAACCCTGAATGTTAAGGCGGGGAAGCTTGGTAAGGTCGTTAAGTTTCTTAACGCAGTCGAGTTAGAGTTGCAGTTAGAGTTAGAGTTGAGTTGCACAGTTTGCGTTGCAACTATGCAGCTCAATTTTTTGGCATGAGATACGAGGGCATGGGCTACACGTCTACTGCATCAACAACATTAAGAACGTACGACGTGCGTGTGTGGTTGTGTGCGTGTACGTCTACTCCTCTTGAACAAGGCACCTACCAGTAGCGTAGCTAGCTATGTTAGTTGGGACCGGTGGCAAATTAGCCAAATTAGAAGACGCTGTTGACTGAATTTAAATCACAGGGGTTCGTTGTCGTTCGTGCGCCGAAATGTAGGCTATTTATATAACGAAAGGGGCGTAACCAGCCAGAAGCCATATCACAGAACAACAGTTTTATTTATAATCACTACTAGGATACGGGCCCCCCCTCCCCGCTTATATGGCCGGTTTCATAGACCAATGTTGTGATTTTCCGTTAGCAGTCGCCCACGCTTTCATTAGATTTATACCACACGCCATGGCTGTTTGCTGTGGCGTGTATGTATCACGTGACTGGGCTAGTCCAATCAGACGGCCAAACAGCCGTTGTTCTCGTTCGTCATTGGCTAACTCATGGTGACGTCACTGCAAACAGCCATTGCGCATGGTTTAGTTACATTAAGGGTTAAGAGACATAGAGGTCTAGATCCCGTTTGCATGAAAATAGTGGGAATGGGAAAAAAAACATGACGTCATCAATACTGTGCCTCTTTGTTGAAAACACAGTTCGAATCATTACTTAAACAGACAATTCCGTTTGAGAGACAGATAAACAAATAAAAGCATGAAGATTATCGAGATTCCCACTGCGGACTTCAATAGAATAAGGAGTGGGAATCACGGTAATCTGCCGACATATACACACAAATAAACAAACACTACGATCTTAGTTATATAGATTATAATCACTGGAACTCGCATTGAACGTCTTTACGGTTAACTTGTCTCACGTTTGAAGTCATTATGTGTATAGAGCAGTGATATTTGCCGCCGTATTGGCAACAGTATGGGTTTTGGAGGGCATAACTACAAGGTGCACTACATAAAAATGGAGGGGAAAAACAACGGAAGAGCGGATTTCTTAGGCTTAAAATAACGTTGTTTTCTCCAGCAACAAAAATCGTGCGTTTTAGGCCTAAGAAATCAATCACTTTTCACAGCATCGGCTTCAGTATGACGCCCTTCTGTTTCTCTCTGCAGTGCCCCTTGCAGCTAACCCATTAAGGCTCCAGCATAGAGTTATATACAATAATACTACGTCGTGTCACTGCTCTATACCACTACGTTATCCATAGGTATCTTAGAAGCTTGTTAGTCTTTGCTAGCCCAGCCTAAGTTCCGATGATGGTCGGGGCTTTTCACTAAAACGCTTTTCACGTCGATCTGGACAACGTAGTTGTACAAATAATGACTTCGAACGTGAGACAAGTTATCCATAAAGACGTTCAGTGTGAGTTCCAGTGATTATAATAGTGCGTAAGCATACGATTTAATAACGGTCAATATAGAGCAGTGACATTTGCCGCCATATTGGCACCAGCATGGGTGTTGGAGGGCATAACTACAAGGTGCACTACATAAAAATGGAGGAAAAAACAACGGAAGAGCGGATTTCTTAGGCTTAAAATAACGTTGTTTTCTCCAACAACAAAAATCGCGCGTTTTAGGTCTAAGAAATCAATCACTCTTCACAGCATCGGCTTCAGTATGACGCCCTTCTGTTTCTTACTGCAGTGCCCCTTGCAGCTAACCCATGAAGGCTCCAGCATAGAGTTATACACAATAATACTACGTCGTGTCACTGCTCTATAGGCATGGATTGTTCTACGATATGACTTATGGCTGGTTTCACCCCGTTTCATTATATATATTAGCCTGTATATCCACGCGGCTCGCGAGCGTAGAAGAGCCCCGTGGTTTAGATTACAGTCCATGGTGCATACTCTACCGGTTGAACTGTAATAATTTCCTCAATGTTCTATCGGCTTCAGAATTTTTAAGTTGAATTCTGGCATGCAGATAAGGCTTTACAAAGCTTTGGCTTCTTGCTAGTAGAAACCAAAACACACAAAAAAAAAGAGGCGGGGGGGAGAGAAGTAAATGTTGGAATGACAACTCGTGACAGGGTTCTCTAACCGAGTCAGTCCAAAATCGGATTAGGGCGGCAGTGGATGCCAAATTCTCACCGCCCCATCCCCTTCCCCACCCAAGGTTTATCCCTCTTTCCGTTTCAACCTTTTCTTATACGACCATCTAAGTGCGTATGTGTAAAACACGGACTTTTCTGGCCTTCTTCTCTATTTTAGGTAGACATTAATTGGCCGTGATGCATCTTTGTTAGCCGTTTACGTTAGCTTCTTCTACTGACAGCGTAGATTTCTTCCGACATGCAACAACAAGATTAAATTCGAAAAGCCAGTCAGTGAAAGACCTGGAAGCCTTCGTGTCTTCTTAGTTGAAACCTGCGCTGATGTGAGAGGTTCTCTTCTGGCGCATTGTGGGAAGATGGGTTCAAGTAATTGGCTAGTAAACGTGTTGAGATGGTAGAGTTTCTCCCAACGCACTGATACAACTTGGGAGTTCTTGTTGGTTGCAAATTAGACAAGAAACTTGTAAAGAGTACCGGTCAGTAATGTAAATTGTTGGAAGGCATTAAGTGGGAGGGGATTGAGGCTTCATGGCATGTAGACAGACAGGTCATTAAAGGCCAATCTCAGTCACAGTTCGATGGTATACCAGTACGATTTAGGAGAGGACTTCGGCCTTTGGTTTTAAAGGGGGTGGGGGGGGGGAGGATTGAGGTTTAGTGGCACATCAACAGCTAGATCATTAGCGCCAGCCTCAGTCACAGTGCAGTGGTCCAGATTGCAACACATCACAGATGTGGTAACCAAACCCCAAATCTTGATCATATCGTACTTGTGTACCTCCTGCAAAAATAAAAAAATAAAACAGACAGGAGGACAGAATCATCACCCCAACTGTCGTGAAATGTCCCGCGGAAGGTGGCAGCGGCGACGAACACCATCAAGATGGTGAACACTGACAAGAACCTGACGGACCGTGAGTGGCAGGCGACACCAATGACATTCAGGAGGGAATCCCTCTCAAAAGGAAGCGATGTTGGTGTGACCAATACGCAAATGGGCTAACATCACCTCTTCCCGGCAACTGCAGCGACAAGTCGAATTCCATTCCTGGAGAGTGCCTTTAATATAGGCCGCAACTTATTGCCGTCTTGTTTGGCCCACAAAGCTTGCCAAGCAGCGGGCAATTTTAGACATATAGGGCAGTGACATGACGTAGTATTATTGTATATAACTCTATGGTTGGAGCCAGTAACTGGGATAGCTGCAAGGGTCACTGACAGGGGAAACGAAGAGCGTCTTACTGAAGACAATGCTGTTAAGAGTGGATTTCTTAGGCCCCATAATGCGCTATTTTTGTCGATTTGTTGGCAACTGCTGACATTTTTAAGCAAGTGGAATCTTTATTTTCCGATTACAACCTAGCAGCATAAGGGATTGAAGAAAACAACGTTTTTTTAAGCCTAAGAAATCCGCTCTCAAAGCACTACCTTGACTAGAAGTGCCGTTGTTTAACCCTCCATTTTAATCTAGTGCCCCTTGCAGCTATCTCTCTTGTACGCAGTATGACGTCACATGACGCTGCTCTATAGCTGGAAAGGCGTCCAATGGCGTTTCAAAGTTCCTGGATTCAACAACGTGGATACTAACAGCACTTGCTCAATAATGAAGACTCGGGAGACATTTTTTAGTTTGGTTCTGTTTTGTTTTTTTATATGACAGGAATTTACGTAAAAGTAGTAAATCGCAAAGCTACCAAAGCTATCAGTATTAAGAATAAAAAGTAGTTGTCATTTCTTTGTTTTCTTTATTTCTTTTTTTCTTACATTATTGTAGCTTGGATTCAGACAAGGCCAGTTGTCTTTTCCTCCAGTTTATCAGTCTATCTTCATTTCTTTCTTTCTTTCTTTCTTTCTTTCTTTCTTTCTTAGATTAGTGCATCTTGCATTCACGCAAGGCCATTTGTCTTTCTTCCTTCTTCTTTCTTAGATTAGTGTATCTTGCATTCAGAAAAGGCCAGTTTCATTTCTTCTCTCCGTTTTTTCCTTTTAGATTGGTGTATCTTGCCTTCAGAAAGGCCAGTTGTCTTTCGTTCTGTCTTTTCTTTCTTTTTTCTTTCTATCTTTCTTAGTTTAGTGTACCTTTCATTCAGACATGTCTATTTGTCTTTTTTCTTTCTTTTTTAGAGTAGTGTACCTATCTTGCATTCAGACAAGGTCAGTCTTTACTAATGTAATTTATTGATTGCATTGCTTCTCAGCCCAATTTGTTTTTCTTCCTTGTTTATATGTTTGTGGTCCCTACTGAGAAAGACTGAAGATGCAATATTCTTTCCTGGAGCATGTAAAAAGGTTCCATCCAGGTAGCACAGTCGAAAGTGCACCCAGGGTGTGTATCCTGCAGTCTAACAAGATCAGTCTTTAATGGTGACTATCGGCTTACACTTCGTGAAGAGAAAATAATGAGGAGGTCGCATCTTAATATCATAGACGTGCTAACGGGCGAGAGGGAGAGGCAAAGGGGACATTTCCCCTGCCTTTCAGAAAAGTATCCTTTTTGTTGGAAATTCATAATATTTTTACTGGTTTTTGCGAAATTAACAAAAAATGTTCACCGCATAGGTTTTGGGGGAAAAATGGTGCAAAAAATGTTTAGGAGACAAATACTTTTCATGCTTTTGACTGGTCCAGCAGTGCCTGAGAAACATCAATTCAACTTTGTGTGGCCGAAATAACATGCGCCTAAAAATTTCTACTAACAAAACTGTTTGTGTCCTTCTACGAAAAGTTTTCTCCGGCCCCATCGGCGGCCTGTGCACGCCAATTCGCAATACTATTGCAGGAGGCCCCTAGCTTAGAGCACCTCGTTTTATTCTGGTGCAGTTTTTATCGAGTGCATCTGTATAATGTGCTGAGTAATTCAGCAGTTTCCAGAGATAAAAATGAAACCCCTGAATTAATACATTTCTTTGTTTGCCAATATCATTAATTCAGAATAACGTAATTCCGGAACAACCGAATTGAAAATAATAATAATAATCCTTAACCACCCTCGGGGAGGTCAACGTTTTACTAATCCGCCATGCAAAAATTTTACTTGAGTTGTTGATCAAGTTGCCGTTTTTTTTTTTTTCCTTTTTCATTTTATTTAAATCCTGCATCCGATATATTAGCGTAATCGCGTGTTTGTTGACGAAAAATATTCAATGTTATGACGCGGTATGAATATGCATATCAGAAAAAAAACGGATAATGTTCATTAATTCTACCCATCGTGTTGGAGATGAAGTCTCATCAACTTCCACCCTTTTTTTTTTATATTTATTATTCGCTTCGCCGCGAAGCAGGAGAAGGAGGTAATCAGTCGGCGAACATCACTTTAGCAGGAAAAGAAAAACAAGAAGAGTCGAGGGGGGGGGGGGGGGGTGGGGGGTAGGGGGGTTCGTCGATGTTTTTAAAAGATAATGGAAAGAAAACGCAAAGCGTAGTTTACACCAAATTCGCGTCGGGCAATTCACAGGCCGATGACGTCAAGACGTAAATGAAAATTGTTTTAATTTAGGGAAAAAGATAGGCTCACTTTTGGTTGAAACAGGACGAACTTTCTTTCTAACTGCAGAGACTTCCTTCGAATGAGGTGCAGATATGAATAAACACAGTATACTCGGACAACTGCTTATTTGTCCAAGTAGGCACAAATAAGTTACTTAACTAATCCGTTTGTGCTAGTTACTAAACTTCCCATAAAGCAATTCAATGATAGACTAACCTAAGGGTTGAAAGCACAGGTTGATCAACCCAGATTCAATAGCATAAGGTGATCGACTAACCTAAGAGATGAAAGCATAGGCCGATTGACTAACCGAAGAGTTAGTTGGATAGGGCGATCGACTGGCATGAGAGTTAGCAGGATAGGGGATTGACTAGTGTAAGAGTTAATAGCGTACAAAGACTGGCTGACTTAGAAATTAATACCATAGGGCGATCCACTAACCTGAAAGGTAGTAGGATAGGTCAATCGACTTGCCTGAGAGTTAACATCATATAATTGACGAGCCTGAGAGTTGATAACATAGGATGATCAGCTAACCTGATAGTTCATAGTATAGAACAATCAACTAACAAGCGAGTTAATAGCATAGGGCGATCGACTAGCCTAAGAGTTAGTAGGATAGGGGATTGACTAGTGTAAAAGTTAATAGCGTACAAAGACTGACTGACTGAAGAGTGTGGAAATTAATACCATAGGGCGATCCACTAGCTTGAAAGTTAGAAGAGGGCAATCGACTAACTTGAGAGTTAACAGCACACAATTGACGAATCTGACAGTTGTTACCATACGACGACGACTAACCTGATAGTTCACTGCATAGAACGAGCAACTAAGCTGAGTTAACAGCATAGCATGATCGACTAACAAGCAAGTTAATAGCATAGGACGATCTACTAACCTGAGAGGTCATAGCACAGGGCAATCGATTTACCTGAGAGTTGCAATGAGGAAAAGCTCAATTTTTAGAACGTGATTTAAACTGTGGCTCTTGGTATTCACCATTGTTAACAAACAAGCTGTTTGCCAGCCAAAAATGAAGACGATTTATAGTTGTACTGATCTACCAGTGATGTGTGAGACACTGTGTGCTATGAAAGCTTAAATCCATGTAAATCAACAAATTTTACTGTTGAAAATCGGGTTTTAACACCGCTCCCTAAAATTTTTTAAAGTCGCTGATGCCACAGAAATATCAACATCTCTCTTATTTGTATTGCCGTTGCCACGACAAAATGTGAATTATTTATCTACCCGAATTTTTCAGCCCACACCACTTAGAAAGGTATAAAATTGCAGACCAGTCGGTTACGCACGGAAATCTTGGTTGAAATATCGTCTATAACACAATATTGTTGGCTTGAAGTGTAGTACAAATGTAAATTCGCTACGCAGTAAAGAAGGATTATATAGGTAGGGAGGGAAACCAAGGCCGAATTTGGAAAGTTACCACAATACACTGTTGACAGGCTATTGTTACGATAGCTTGTCAACACAAAGTACAATTTAAGCAAACGAAACAAAAAAAAAAAAGCAGTTCACCCTCTTTTAGGATCTCGCAACTCATGGGCTAGCCTGTCTCCTGGTTTAATCCAGTTCATTGAAATGTTGTGTTCTTAACCAAAAAAAAAAAAATGCGCTGTGTTTTTAATTACAAACACGAAACACAAACGTTCGTAACATTATTCAAGTTCGCACGTAACTCGCAGAACGGTTCTGCCAGGCAGTGTTCCCAAAGTTAACCTCTTACGGCTGTGCAGTGTGCATGGGTATGGGTCACCCACTGGGCCAGCGCACTAAAAACGAGGGGTGGTGTGGCAGTTAATCTGAGACGAAGCTCGAAAAAACTTTCCATGAAAACGATAGAATAAAAGCCCAATCTCTTCTTTCACACCCCTGCAGATCCTCCATCCACCATTCCCAGTTATAACTCACTACCCCCCCCCCCCCCCCTCCTTTACCTCCCACCCTCCCTCCCCCAAAATCCTCCAACCCTCGCCTACATTTTTTTTCACACCCGGTTTGAAATATAGGCCTCGGATTATTCTGCCAGAAGTCGTCAAAACTGAATCTCATTCTCAACAAAAGTTCAAAGCTTCTAGAAGAGGAAGAGGGAAGTAGGTATTTGTGACGAAGAAGAGGGCGAAGATGGAAAGAGGGGGGTGGGGGGAGATAGAAGAAAGATAGATAGAAAGAAAGAAAGTATGATATAAAGAAATAAAGAAAAGAAAATGGGAGTAGAAAAAAAAATAACGGTCCGGCAAGCTGCGATGATCAAAATACGATTTTGAAATGTTGCCGTCAAATTCCAGCTATAACTCGACGGTTTACGTTCACCAATGACGAAAAAGAAACCGAGAAATAGGAAAAGCCACCAAAGAGAAACAGAAAAAAAAGCACACATATACGGTCTCACACTTTCCAACAAGCCCCCCCCCCCCCCCCACCACCAATACCCCCCCTCCAACCCCCGAATCTCCTCTACCCAGCGGTATTTTGATATCAACCCACGTAGATAGACAGAAAAAGCGACTACAATAAGATGATAAGAAGATATATATTTTATAGTACTTTTTTCTTTCTTTTTGTTGTCGCATCAACCTTGGATTTCGCTTCTCTCAACGATCACGATCAACGAATGCAGCTGCAAAATCGTGTCCGTTTCAAAGTGGCGTATACGAAACCACCACTGAAAAGCCAACTATAACTCGCCTCGCAATCGTTTCCGGTATAGCCGTCATTTCAAGACACATTACCCAACCAACCACCCACTCGCGAATAAAAAAAAAAAAATGGAGTACACAATTTTATTTATTTCCAATGAACGATGACGCCTATCCATTGCCTCACCACTCACGTGATTGCAATAGCTTTCCTTATGGATCTGCAGAAATAGAAATGATCGATGAGGGAGTCATTTTGGACTCGTCCACAACGACGTCCAGCCGTCCTTTTCTTTCTTTCTTTTTTTCCCTTCCAGGATGGACAATAAAACACAAGCGGCCAAAAGCACAGGCTCTAGAATGGAGCCCGTTGGCACCCCAAGACACAAGAGGAAGGCGAAGAGCTGCACGGACACGTAAGGGCTCTTGTAGAATTAATTAGGGTCAGATTCAGGTTCAGCCCAGAGAAAATAAAACTTAGGTACCTCCTCCGTTAAGATCTAGATGGGTTTTAGTTTCTTGAAATGAGATGCTATAAAGCGTTCTTGGTCCTGTAGTAAACTGGAAATGGCGACTGAAGAGTTTTTTGTGCCAATAAAAACAATGCTATGGCAGCCGAATTTTCGCACAATGATGCAGAAAAAAAAGAAAAGAAAAAGAAAGCGAAAACCCGCCATTTGCATTTTTCTGGTCCCACCAAACAAAAAGTAAATGACCAGTTTAAACCTGCGTTATAAGAACCGGCATTATCTCATAGGAACACTTTTTTTTTACTTTTTCAGCTAGTGTCTTTCATAGCAAATTAAATATTAAAATGGCCATACGTCAGGATCATTCAACAACTACACTATACGTATACAATGTACAGAGGAAAAAACCGCCAAAAAGTATAAAGACGTCTCCTTTTGGCCGTGTCTTTTTGGCCGTGTCAGTATTGCTCAGCAGTAGGACCTTGGCCTATGGTTTAAAAGGTCGTAGGTACGCAGGCAGTCTGACATATAAGTCCAAAAGGCAATCTAAATAGGTTTGCATCTGTATTTATTTAACACTTGTTGAGCCTTTCAATTTCTGTCTTTAATCCTTATTTCACGTTTAAGTGTTCCGTTCGTTTCACTTGGAGTGTGGCGCGACAAATAAGCGTCCCTCCAGTGGCGATTGGAAAGTGTATGTTTATATGTATATACGCACGTGTAAAGTGGTGCCAACGGACGTTTTCTTTTGCCCGTGTCAGTATGGCTCAGCGGTAGGACCTCGGCCATTGGTTTCAAAGGTCGTCGGTTCAATTCCCCGCACAGGCAGTCTGACATATAAGTCCAAAAGGCAACGTAAATAGGTTTGCATCTGTATAGTTATTTAATTCAAGTGTAAAACCTTTGCGTTATTCTTATCAGACGACAGAACTGGCTGCATTCACTGACGCAAGTGCATCAGTGACGCAACAGAAGTGCATTCACTGACGCAATAGTTGTTGCGGCATTATTTTGTATTCTTCCCATTCTAATTTATTAGCGCCACCATTTGCGGTCGTTAGACCCAGATTCTTTAATGTAGCTTTAATGCAAACTTCACTTCAATTCGTTCGCGTTTCTGATTCCTCGCCCGCAGAGGTCTCCCATCCTGTCGTGTTGCCTTTGGGAACTGAAGCTTCTGATAGCCGACAGCCGCCATTTTTGCTGTCATCTCCTATACATCCTGGACGCAGTTTATGCATACTTGTCATATCTGGTAAAGCGTTGAAGCAGAAGAGGGCAATTTCGTCCCACGTGACACATCGTTTGATGATGCCTATAGATCAAGAAGAGAGATGACCCCCTATTAAGTGCAGGCTTAAGAAGCAGACGTTTACGTGCTTTGCATTAACAACCCTGATGCCACCATCACATACCCCTCCCTTCCCTTTCCATCCCGTAACTCAAATCTCACGACCGAAGCGAGACGTGGAGCTCAGGGACGTTAACAAATTGGTCATCGGCCCAAGAAACGTCAGTGCTGGTGTTGTGACGCACATCGACACGGAGGGCATAATTGTGAAGTAGGGGTTCATGACGACATAGAATCATGGGGAGGGATGGCGCGTGGCTTGGCTGACCAAGGCCGTTCAATCGCCTTTGGCCAAATGAAGAGATCCATTGCGTCTCTTTGACGGACGTACAGTTTGTGAGGCAGACAGACACCCATGACCGACTGCAGGGGTATACCTATAGATATAGGTATAGAGCCACGAACAGTCACGCATTACTCGGTCGGTGGTGGGGGATTGGTCGTGTCACTGCGATCAAGTTGGCCTCGGCTACAAGACAGAAAGCTGCTTGCATTTAGCCCTAGCGCGTCCATTGATCAAATTAATTTCGTATTGATTTAAGGGCTGGATTTGCACCGCAATGCGAAGTGGATTGATGGTGGCTGCACATGGTTGCCGATTTTGATGCCGAAGCCCCAATGCGATGAATGCGAAATGTTTGACCGCTTGGCTGATTAAGTTCATAAAGCATAAATCGTGTGGTTTGTTTATGTTTATTAGGCAAGACTCAGTGCTGAGTCCAAGGCGAGGAGAGTGGAGTTAACAAATGCAAACCTATTTTCAGCCTCATGAATACCGTCCTTGTAAGCGGCAGATTGATCCAATTGCTCAATACAAAATGGTGGCAGAATCAGAGAACTTATTCCCTACGATATATTCCTTTTGTCATTGATTTTGTCGATTTATGTCAGGCTAACCTTGGTAACCTCGTGATTGCGCAATGCGCACGTTCACCACGGGTTACGCTGGGAACACGCACAGCAGCAAATGAAGGATGCCCTTCAACTCTATATTGCTGCATACTAATTTAGGCTCGTCAGGATTTAACAATTTTAATTTTCTCATGAAATCAGAAATTTTCTGTAGTAGTTTCAACCTTAATCAGCAGCTTTTTACTTGCTAGGCTAAGCTAGAGTAAACTGGACCTGATCACCTATTTATTAAGTTTTCACTTGTATTTGATTACATATTAAATTCTATATTTGATTACATATTTTTAAATTAAATATTAAAATTCAACAAGGTTCAGAAAATTACCCAGAGCATTCATTATATTCTGCAAAGTAATCCATTTTACGTTTATTATAAACTAATTTCCCAACTACGTAATCTTCGTTCAATACCCAACTTTATTGACCATAACTGACTGTAAATGCAGTTAAATTTCATCAACGTATCGCCCATATTGATGTTGAAATGTAAGCATATTTGCTTTCCGCTTGACGTTCGCCTGGTCTACTCTAGTCGTGAGATAATAAGCTGCTTTTCTTATTTAATATTGGAAATATTAATAGTTGAAAAGCAAAGTGACTTACATATTAATGAAACTAGTCGTTATGAAGAAAACTTATTACTACTGGTTTGCAAACGGGCAGCAAATTGACAAGTAAGATACAGTTCCAGTCGAGAAAAAAAAAAGCCTTCGTTGTACGGAAGAAGTTGCAGGATTAATGTATGTGACTCTGAACGAAAATATTGGTCCCTCGAAAACTACTGGACAGAATTGAATGAAACAAAAACTGGGTTGCTTATTATGACATCAGCTATATTTCTAAACGTATTACATGCAATGTTAAGTAGCCAAATATAACTGGCCGAGCCAGCAATACGAGTTGTTAACTAATAATATATCTCGTAAATTACTGGATAGAACTGAATAAAACAAAAAACTGGATTAATCGTTATGATATATGCTATATTTCTATACGTTTGACATTCAATATTCAGCAGAAAATTATAATATGCAATTCAGTCTTTGTTTCAGGAAAATCCTTCCACTGGTTTTTGAGATATTATTAGATATCATTAAATTTTTCTCGCTCGGCCAATTATTTTAAGTCAGTTAACGTAGTATTTAATAAGGGTAGAAATATAGTAGACAATCTAATAAGCAGTTCAGTCTTTGTTTCATGAAAATCCGTTTAGTAGTTTTCGAGATAACTGAATTTCTCAATGGATGTTATTACGACCCTCGTTATAACGAAAAAGGGCTTTCTTTTTTGACCACAACTGTACACTAAGAAAGCACCAAAACCCACTTCTTAATTGTATAAGCACCAGATTATAAATAGTGTCAGTGTTCATAACCTACATGAGTATCACGACTTTCCCTTGCCATCTATTGATTTCTTTGGTATAATTTTGTTTCTGTCTTGAATTCTTGCTTAAAGTTAATTTGAGTGTTTATGTTAGGAAAGACACGAAGCAAATCGACGACTGTAAACGTGTCTTATTCTTATTTCTGATTTAACAGCAATGGGATTCATGCAGCTCAAGGTATCTTACAAAATTAAGAAACACTTCATTTTGCGAACCAAGTAATAATAACCGAACTTCAAGGAGGAAGTTGTCACCATAGGGCCTCTTGCTTTCGAATTTTTTTTCTTCAATCTTCTACCGCAAGCTAGTATCACGCTACATAGCTAGGCCGGGTTTACGCAACGACAATTTTCTCGCTTACGAGCTTTTGCTCAGTTAATACTAAATTTTCTGGCTGCTTCTCGCCTTTGACGGAGAATGCGGCTGTCGCATTTTCTATTCGTAGTAACCATGGCAACAACGCCGACGTATCTCTTCTCCTCGTGCCTCGCGACGCCACGCACGATGCTTGCAACATGACAGCGTCGATTTACGGCAACAAGAAAACAATTTTTACTGCAGTCCAAGATGACAGACTGATGTCTGAAAGCCAGGGTTCGATGGTTTGTATTCGATTCGATAACCACGAAACGGACGCCATGTTGGATTTTGGAATTCTCGCTGCGAGTAGCTATTTATTCTACCGTCGTCTGATCACCGCTAGAAGCTGTTCTTTGAGCGAGTATAGCACATTTTGGAAATAACGTGGCATGACAACAATGTTGTACCAATTTTTAAAATTACTGTTACACTTTAATCCTTATCCGTGTTGTTATTTACAATAAATTTAATTTGTTATGTATCACCGCGTTCATTTAGTAGAAACGGGAAACAAATCGTAAATAAATAACGGTTGACTAGAAAATAGCGTTCGGAGAGCGAGAAGGTCTTGTTGCATAAACGCGCCCTTAGACTTACAAATTTAAGCGTTTTATTCATCTATCTTACTTCATCTAAACTACGTTGCTTCCTCGTGTAAAATCAACCTCCTCATAAACTTTCACTGTGCTGTGAGGCCTTCACTTGATCTACCAATGGTGGAAGCCACAAGATAAGACAAAATTTGTTCTAACCGCATTTCATATTTCACCATAAATGTCTTTGGTTTGAAACCACAATCTAAAGATTCTAACCTTTGGACTTGCCGTCGGTATTTAAAGTATAATACCCCAAGGATGTCTATCAAATCAATAATTTACGTGTTTTAGACTGAAACTCTCTTCCAGATTTAACTTCCCGAGACAAAGTCAAGGGAAATTTGCTGGAAAGGAGATCAGTGCTAAAGTGTATAAATTATTGCAGGAGTAAGCAGGAGTGGTATTCGGAATGAATTTTTGGTTTTCGTTTGACAAAACGCTTCTTACCAGCTTCAATAAATAAAAACGAATGCAAACTTGTTTACACTGCCTTTTGGACTTTTAATGTCAGACAGCCTGAGCGGGGAATCGATCCCACGACCTTTGAAACCAAAGACCAGAGTCCTACCGCTTAGTCATACTGACACGGCTTTAAACAGAAACGTCCATAGGCAGCATTTAACACACACACAAATACATATAATCAAATACTTTTCCGATCTGCACTGGTAGGATTTTTGTCTGCGCATCACACACCAAGTGAACAGAATACAATGCCATGTCAGCCTCAGTATGGGTGATGGCTGCGCGCTAGAACTCCGGCCTTCGGTTTCAAAGGTCGTGGGTACTTCTCCGCTCAGGCAGTCTGGCATTTAAGTCCAAAAGGCAATGTAAATGAGTTTCCATTCGTATTTATTTAGCACTTTTCGAGCCCATTTGGCTTTCTGTTCTATTTATAATCTTACCAGCCTCCACATCAGATTTTGTTTACCAAATCGGCCCAACAGTTTGTGGGGGTTAATATATCAAGATTTAACATACAGCGTTGATTATACGAACCCCTCCCGCATATGTTTACGATAGCTTGGATATTTACGATATTTTTTCATTGTTTACGAAGTGTAGAATTTACAGTGTTCTTCTCGGTTTGGTTAGCGATGCCAGCCCTCTTTGCATTTCGTCATCCAACATGTAATTTTGTTTGCTTTGGCGTTGGAAGGCTATTTTTCATTAAACAGGCCTAAACCTCATTTTTTATGCCGCTGATTCACATAAAGCTATGAATCCTGATGAGAAGCATATTCCTGTTTCCATGAAAGTCGGACTATTCACGTAAGTATACGTCACTGTTTTAATTCGGGCATAACTGTTCCGAACCCTGATGAGAAGTAGCTATATTTCTATGCAATTTCAATGATTCATGACTCATGATTCATGCAAAGAGCTTGCACCGAATCAGTGATACACTCTCAACATCTGTGGTTTGTGTGTCATCAATCACATAATTACTGAAGTAGAAAGATCCAGTCTGGTCTTTCCATGTAAGTCGAAGACTGGTGGTCGTTTTGTGGAAAAATAACACACTTCGTACAACAACAAAGTAATGATTGCAAAACAAAGTAATAATTTGTTATACTAAAATGCTAAAGCAGTAGGAAGAAAATAGTATGTAATTACCTGTTCACATCAACTCGATCTGAATCAGGTTGATCGTGTAACCATTTGCTGAACAATTGGATAGTTCTTACCTGCAACATAAATATTAAAAGATACTTTAATTTTAGAATCAATATTTTATGAAACGAAATGATAAAAAAAAATACTACATCGTTGCTACGGTTATATTATTACAAAATTGGGTAACTCGACCAACTCCAACACAACCAAATCCAACTCCAAACCAACTTCAGACACCACTACAAACACCAGAACCCCTAACACCGAAGCCCCCAACTCCAAAAAGCAACTCCACTGCATGTAACTGAAGTTGGCCCTAGTGACTTAGCTGTTGATGCGCCATTAAACATCAATCCTACACCAAAAAAAAAAAAAAAAATTCAAATTCAAACCAAGTCCATTTATTAACTCCAATTCCCAAACAATGAAAAAACAAAAAAAAAATCAATTGTATGAAATTAAACGTAAATATGGAGTGGTTCTAGTTTTAAATGATGCTAATTAAAATTTTCGTTCCTGGATTCAGTGTTGCTAATGAGATGAAGTCAACTTTCGAAAATCAAGTGCAAAACACTGAAAATATGTGAATACGAGATTGTTCGATTGCTGGTGGCGCTAATTAAAATTTGAATTCCCATGTACTACAGGGACAGCGAGATGAAAATCACGTGTCGTAACATTTTAAATGACTGAATGTGGGATGATTATGGATTTGAGTGGCGCTACATAAAATTGCTATTCCAGCGTTGTACACTGTACAGTGGAAGTGAAATGATTTCATCTTCTCAAAATCATATAACATTTATAATAATGGAATACGGAATGGTTCTGAATTTGAGTAGAGCTGAATAAAATTTTCATTCCTTTGTGCTACATTGGAAATGAGACGAAGTCATTTTCCGAAAATCAAGTGTCTAATATTAAAAATGACTGAATAAGGGATGGTTCTAGCTTTCATTACTGGATTTAGCATTAGTAATGAGACAAAGCAATTTTTCAAAAAAGTAGTTACTAACATTCAAAATAACTAAATATAGCTCGGAGCTAGGTCTGAGTGTTATTCATTACAATTTTCATTCATGGGTTTATTTGTATCTGTGTAATGATATGTACACATTACTTTGCGGAGAGGTCGCCAATGTTAGCAAACCTAGTTGTGTATAGATTGCAATTGACAACCAACATGTTAACTTGAATTTGAATTTGTTGGTTTGGTCGTGCCAAATAATAATTTGTACACGTTTAATTTTTAAGTATCAATGAACTGAATTTGACTATCAAATTGGAAAAAAA
>JAHWFP010026691.1:129064-158095 GCA_023313725.1 Lithobius niger
GACGTTTGTTACAGGGACATGATATAAATATTCGAAAACGCATTACGGTTTCTTTCATTGCTCATTTTTTTACAGACGTTTGTTACAGGGACATGATATAAATATTCGAAAACGCATTATGATTTCTTTCATTGCTCATTTTTTTACAGACGTTTGCTACAAGGACATGATATAAATATTCGAAAACGCATTACGGTTTCTTTCATTGCTCATTTTTTTTACAAACGACGTTTGTTACAGGGACACGATATAAATATTCGAAAACGCGTTACGATTGCTTTCATTGCTAATTTTTTTTACAAACGTTTGTTGGGCGCGTTTACGCAACAACTCTCCTTTGCATTCTCGCAGCTAGAATTCAATAGCGATAGCAAAGGTTTCGTTGCCATGGTAACAACGCTACCTGGATTAGCTAAATACGACATCGTTTGAGGATAATACTTACAGTCTTATAATCCGTGACAAAAATATAAAGGATTCCGCCTGACGAAACAATTGTCTCAGTCGCGTCTGAAGTCACGTTAGTGGCTGTTTTCGTTGCGAGGTGGCTGACATAAAACCGCCGTCATGTTGGAATTTCAGGCGATTTCTAGCTTCTAGCTGCGAGAATGCAAAAGCGAGTGGTTGCGTAAACGTGCCCTTGCAGGGACATCATATAGAGCGTTTCTTGTTGTCATCTCTGCTTCAGAACACTCAGTTGAACTCCTCCGAATGTTTCCATTGGATTTACACGGATTGTCAGTCGAGTGTCATTGTAAATGTGTGCTAGACATGCCAACTACTCAACCAATCAAGCAACAAACCAGAGCTCTATACCATTAGTGACAGTGAAGAGATGAGCCAAACGACTCTGAAATGAATTGAACCATCAGCGAATTCGAACCTCAAACCCACAACTGAATAATCTGTCAATCGAAGCAAGCATTCGACGAGTTCTCCATTTTGGTCAACATTCTTCGTTTGCCATAAAGTGCGATGCTTACTGAGGCACAGGAATGGGGTTGGATGAGTTGAGAGTTCCGATGGCCTCTTGAGATCAAGTGGTCCCGGGTTGCAGGCTATTCTGGAGAAGACCAACGCCGCTATAGTCGAAGCCTCCTAGCTAAACCCTGACACAATCAATTTTTAACGTAAGATCAAATTACCTCTAATGATTTCGTAAAGAATTTGACAGTTTTTACATCTTCTTACATTACAAACCAAAGTCTCATAGCAGAAATGAAGCAACCGCAACGACCCCCGGAAGGGGAACAATGAAAACGTGCGAGTGTGTCAATATTTCGCTTCAAGTTGAAACTGGGACGTTGTTGCTCTGAAAAGAAGTTGAAATTGGCACATTGTTACCTCGACTAACAATGTGCTCTGCGCGGTCATCGCAAAGGCATGTCTTAAATGACGTCATGTACGAAAGACAGTTATTTTTCGCACGCTAATGTGAGTGGGGAAGGGCCTGAACGGGGAATGCCCGTTGGTGGGGCAGTGCTGTGCTTATGTTACAGCCATTATTCGATTACGATATTGCTTTGCGGAGGGAGATGATTGACGGAAAGGGGGAATGTTACACAAAGAAAAATTGACTGTTGCAGTGAACGATCTGGCAGCAACAACGAGCAAGTTCTGGGAAACAACCACGGGTCAAACAAACTCCCGGGCGAAGCCGGGTACGATAATAGTTTACTAATAAAGTATTAATATGGAAATTGAAGCAATACGACAAAGCACATAGTTATTGGCCGACTTAAATACTATTGTAGTTCATGTTTAGACATTTTTTGGGGGGCTATAATAAACTTATCAAATTAGGGACCAATCATTATTTATGGCCGGGGAAGGGGGTGGGTGGACAAAATAAAAATGCGACCACCAAATTTTTGATGACTTCCCCCCCCCCCACCTCCAGACCCTGAAAAATATTACCCTCCCCCCTCACCCACTCAAGGTCCAAAAATAATGTGACCCCCCCCTTCCAAAATGTGCTTTTCGTATGCCTATAGAGACTGTCTGCAGATGATTTCCTGTAACCAAAATTAGTGTTGTAGACAAATTAAGTAAGTAGCTCTCCACATCAACAGTAACCATTACTTGTAAGGAAACGTGTCTCGTTGTTAACGAAAAAACAAGTTGGGTTAAAATTGTTCTATACAAAATGTTCCTTACACCCATCTCTTATCGAGATTCAAATAAGTGTGATGAACACATTGTTTGCTTGTATGCCCACGCCTGTGAAAAAGAGTTAGCACCTGAAAGACAGAAGGAGCCAAGAAACTAGGTGCCAATGCTTTTCTACAAAGTTGTTTTGACTGCTGAAAGTGCCATTTTTGAGGTCAAAAACGACTTTTTTTTTTCAGTTTGGTCAGTGTGTTTTTGACCTCTCTCCCTCTCCTTGACGCGACCTGAAAAATGTATGACCCCTTCCTCGAGAGGGTCCAAAATATTCTTGAGGGGGCCCCCGCCCCCAAGGTCCTCCTGCTCTCCCCCTTACCATTTCCTACACGTCTGGCGATGCCATCGGGGACCTATGTGTCCCTGGCAGGTCTAACCTTGGCGGTAAGGCAGTCGTGACCCTACCCTACCGTACCCTAGCCATCCTATTCCAATCTGTTTGGCCATGCTATTTTCTGTCTCATCCACATGCTTTTAATTTCTGCTTTGAAAGAAAAAATCTCCTTTTACCCTACGCTTGTCATTACCCTCCCCTTTGATCCAGCAACAAATTATTGTTATTATTATTATAATTATAATGACCGGCGTCCCGTAGTAGACATGATAATTTTGCAGGAACGGTTCATAAATTTTTAGGTATGTCACTGACACACATGAATACCCGCACGTATATCCAAAATGACTTTCATTTTTAGCCGCTTAGTTATTGGCCTACTTAATCTTTTTTACAGGTATACAACATGCAACACACATAAAATTGCGAGTACTCCTAACTGAGAGGTTTGTGGGCCATGTTGAATATTTTTTTTTTTTTTTGCAAGGCCATTTTTTTCGTTATAGCCTAAAAATGTTCTTATCATAATGATTCCAATTCAAAATATATTCGAATATAAAATTAATGGTATTTTGTTGTGGTCTTTACGAATTACAGTTACACAGCCTGATGTATTTCACTTGAATTACTACCCCAACAAGCTAAAATTTCCAATACGAAAGAGGCAAACGAGCCAAACAGCGAAAATCAACACAAATAAATACAAAGGCTCACAAGAAATAACTAAATACAGATGCAAACCTATTTACGTTGCCTTTTGGACTTGTATGTCAGACTGCCTGAGCGGGGAATCGAAACCAGGACCTTTGAAATCAAAGGCCGAGGTTAAATGCACGTGTTGAATGCTGCCTATGGACGTTTCCTTTTGGCCGTGTGAGTATGGCTCAGCGGTAGAACCTCGGCTTTTGATTTCAAAGGTCCTGGGTTCGATTCCCCGCTCAGGCAGTCTGACATGTAAGTCCAAAAGGCAACGTAAATAGGTTTGTATCCGTATTTAGTAATAAATACAAAGGTTCAACGAATGGAGCCCTATGTGGCCAGTGCTGTGACTTTATAAGGGGTTCAGTGAATCGTCTTTATGCCAGTGGAAGAGTGGTAGCGATAAAGATGCTGTGTCTTTAATCTGGGGACGAATTGTGTGGCCAGTTGAATAAGTGCCACGCCACTTTTACGAAACGCAAGTGCATAAAGGTGGCATACAGTCAGTACAAGGTATTTCAAGGATTCGTCCCTTTATATAATATACAGCGATACGCATATACTTTAGGAATTACAATGCACACCAGAAAATTCTACAAACACAAAATTTTGCCAAGCAGCGATTTTATGAACGAGAGGTTGAAGGAGGGTAGATGCTGGGTTGGTGGGAAGCGGACAAGCTTTTTTTTTCCGCCTCTACTATTTTCCATCACGTAACCTTTGCCTCTTTTCTTTCGTTCTTTCTCTCCATTCCATTATGGCTTGAAATTTTGCGTCAGTCAAGCCCCCAATGATGGATCCCTACCCATTGTGCTTGGCGCTATGCTTTCAAGCTTCGCATGTATGACCGGCTCCGAGATTCACAATAAATTCAACAGCCAAAACCTTAGAACCGCGGCCTCACAGAGTCTTAGAGCTATGGCTTCACACGCTGAGCCACCGTCGTCGTCGCCGCTGCATTTTTGGATTTCACGCAACATTCGCCATCGTACAAATCTTTAAAGGGTTTCCGTGTCCGGTGCACGCCCTCTCTCGATCTCATTTCGACTCCACTGCCCAAACTCAAGACGGGTGGGGGTGTGGGTTCGAGGTTTTCAACGGCTTAAAAAGTTTTTCGCTATAAATACGTTTTAAAGATTCAGCTTAAATCGTACCGGAAGATCGGCCTAGAGGGAGAGCGACATACTACCTTACAAAGTTAAAAATTTTTCACTCAAAAAGAGCAGAGGGGGGATTGAAAATTAGGGATTGGGGCTGCGCGACACATTACAGAGATGTTAAACAAACCCCAAATCTAGATCTTATTATAGATTTGTACCTCCCCCAAAAATTTAAAAATCCCCGGACACGAGGACAGACTGATCGTCTAATTGACGAGCACAGGGCTTTTTATTGCATCGATATCCAGACAGCTCAATTCTCCAGTTCAACAAAAAAAGAACGGCTGTGTAATTTTAAAAGGGCTTAAAATTGCATTTGAATTTTTGGCACTGTGGTACGATATGCACCTTATTGTTGAACAGTGTTTAAATTCCTTAATAAATCCACACTTCGGAGTAGGAAACGTAGTGAAGGCAGATTTATTGAATGGTCACTGGCTTCCCAGCTACGTAAGGATTTTCATCTATATAATAATGTCAGAGGGTGGCTAAAAGGAAGACTAAAGCAAAACCACTTCTCCCCTCCTCACGCCCGCATTGAAAATGCACTCTCCCACTCTACCTGCATGGAAACAGGAGGCAGGCACGAGTGGTCGATCAACTCAATAAACGTTCAATCTGACAAGTCGTCGAGCCGAACAATCACTCCTCCCCTCCTCGCGCCCGCATTGCAAATGCGCTCTCCCATTTTACCTGCAGCCAAACAGGAGGCAGGCATGAGTGGTCGATCAATCTGACAAGTCGTCGGGAAGAGTGCCAGAAAAATGTCCCGGGAAATGTGTCCCGGGAAATGTAACCGGCCCCGTGCATAGCACGGGCTTACTCTAGTTGTCAATAAAACGCTTCTTTGTGTGCTGGTTTTCTTGGTATATCCCCCGTCAAAACACGCGGAAATAGCGGCATGCAACAAAATAATGGCGTAAAAACAGCACGACGACAATACAACGCACCACACAACAGTGCTCAACAAAACAGTGCGACGACATAACAGTGCGACGACAAAATAGCTTAGATAGAATAGCGTACGACACAACACCCCCCAAAAAGCTGTTTAAAACCGATGGCACTTTTGCTTGCTTTAAATTTAACTTTAAACTGCAAATCGCCCCAAGCGGTGTTATGTGCGTTTACACTTTTGCTAACATAACAGCTGCAGTAATGCGATTATCCTATACATTTTGTTACTATGGTTGATTGTCACAAGCATTGGTATAGCTACCGCATTGACAGTAAGGTGTGATTGAACTCTCTCTATAATTGAACTCTCTCTCACAACTACTGTATTATCAGTTGTCAGAAGAATCGACTATTGGATGCGGAGGGTATCTGGTTCTCTATCCTCTACGGAGGATAAGTGATAACCTAACCGTCACATGCACCAGTTGACGTGGCAGTCAGGATATCAATGAAACTAACCATGTAGAGCACGGCACAAAACAAACACAAAACAACTATTCTTAGTTTAATCGTGTTCGGGTCGAAATCTGTTGCCATCCTCGTAGGGTTGCAAATCCAGTACTCTCTCCGCCTTGTTGCAAACCATGGCTATAACCTACACGTAACATACACCTAACCGAGTGAAAATGATAAATAATAATAATAATAGAAGGTGCCAGCCAATAGACTTGCAGCTTGTTATTAGGCCCAAGCGGCAGATGTCAAGTGGAAGATACCACCACGATGAGTTTTTTTGTTTTTTTTGCGCATTAGGGAGGAAACCGGAGTACCCGGAGGAAACTCTCGTGCAACGGGCAGGAAACAATGGGAGAAAAACCCGTACATATACACTTCCCTTCACCAGGATCGAACCCTGGTCTGTAAGAAGCCAGAGATGTACAGCCGGGACAAAGACGCCTATCGAATCTGACGCCCCAGTGCTCGCAGATACCCGTGCACCCGATAATAATTACCAAAAAGATCAATCATGGGTTAACAATTGGCTGACACCTTTTATACAGTCTTGTACACTTGTTATGTCATTGTTATACAGTATCAACAACGGACTCCAGTTGGAAATGAAAACGATGGCAGGCTAAAGTTTTTGACTTTAGTTGATGAACGAAATGAAAGAATGTGTGTTTCAGGAAAATCAATAATGGTGAAAACTCATTTTGGTTGCCTTTTGGTTTCATTATAGCTTATAGCGGTAGAGTTTCGGCCTTTGGTCCCAAAAGTCAAGGGTTCAATTCGCTCAGGCAGTCTGACATTTAAGTCCAAAGGACATCTGAATTAGGTTTGCATCTGTATTTATCCACCACTAATCCACTCGATTTGGCTTTTCATCCTGTTTATTGTTCAGGTAAAAGCGTAGAATTTTAAACTAATTAAAGACATATTGTTAATTTTTAGGGAACGGACTAGAACTTAGCAACCCGATAACGATGGAAAGGCTTACTTATTTCGTATAGATGTGAACCACGTAGTTGAATTGTTCTAAAGTTGAGCGGCAACAATCACTGCACGCACATTGATAATTGACAACACAGGCTAAAATGATAAACAATTCTAAAAGGATAATCGTGGTTTAACAATTAGACGAGACTTTTTTTTTTTTATTCCTGGCCCATATGTCATGCTATTGCTAAGATGTAAAGACACACATAACCCGTATTTATAAAAAGAAGCATTACCTTTTACTTGCAAAAAGTGAAGCAATTGCTTCGGGTTATATTCATAGGAAAAGTGAAAGAAAAGGTTTTGCTTTTAGGCAGAAATATTTACTTCAAAGTAGAAGGTTTTACTCGTTTCATATTCATAAAACGAAGTAGTTGCTTCAAACTTGAAGGATTTGCTTCCAGAAAAATGCATCTAGTCCGGAGCAAACTTTTTTTTGCAAGAATCTCACTTTTCCCAGTTGAACCTTCATTTGCAGTTGTGTGTACCGAGTGGTGTATTTGTTATGGGAGTGTTCACAACCCACGTACCACCTTTTTCTAGCAATTTAGACCACTCTTCCCCTTCTTAACACTCGTATAACACTTGGCGTGACCCCCCCCCCCCTCCCCCCGTGCGTAACATTTTCTAACCCCTCTCTATTATATACCAATTGTATAGTTTTTTTTACGCCTTCGTTTTTATGAGGTGTCCTTGGTACCTATAGGGGCGTAATGACCAGCGATTTTGAAAAAAAAATTGTTAAGTTGTGATCTGAGAAGGGCTGAATTAACATCTGCATTCATGGCTTCCAACATAATTTTTTCCTCGGCGGTAGTCGAATGCGTCTTTTCCCCGTTTTATTTTTATTAGTTTGACGTTTCGTTATTCTTTTTTTTTCATGAAGACTTTACTATTCACCTCTTTTTCAAAGAACGTCATATATTCATGTACAGTGGTATGTAAAGCGTTATTTTCCTTAAGTCTTCGTGTGATTGCGTTTTTTCCAGAACCGGGTCTTCGCGTACCTTGTCCAAAATGCTCATTCCGGGGGTGGTATCTTCACCTCCATGTACGTTTTCACTTTCACTAACTGACGACATTCCTCCTCTTATACACGACTTCTACAAATACTTTGCACTAGTAAGACAAATCAAGACGTCAATTCATTCCTCAACACTGAAACACATTTACAAATTCAGTTCTCAACGATGAAACAAATTAAACAATTGAACGCGCCTCACAACCACACTGCAAGTTAAAATTTGATACAGCACGTCTGAAAGCACACCTTCGGTACCTTTTACTTCTTCCATTTGAAGTATTTACTTGCAAGGAAAAGGTCGAGATTATAAATACCAAATGAAGCAAAACCTTCACAAATGCGTAAGTATTTATTTAACAGTTCTCGAGCCTATTTGTCTTACTGTACTGTTTAAATAATTTGCTGTTATCCTACAGAATTAAACAATACAAAATGTTGACTCCAATAGTTGAACAATGAACGACCAGCTTTAAAACGCCAGGTTGATGTGTAAGGAGTGAAACAGCGATGAACTCGGAAAGGAAATTAGAGTGGTGGAAGAGGAAATTAAAGTGTTGAAAAACAAAACTAAAAAAAAGGACAATGAAATTCGTGAAATAATTATGAAATTTTAAGAAAACTTCATGCATACATCATATAACGAAGCCGCCGCACGCGGATCAAAGCGAAGCTCCAGAAAATTGAAGCCAATATGTGAAATATGAAAATGTGATATATGAAAATATGCTTGAAACGAACAACTGTATACACACAATGTAGTAAACGGTAGGAGTGTACATGTTGAGATAAAACGTTCGTTTTAAACAACATGTTGTTGTAATAATAATATTAAGCATGGAGGGTAGAGCTTCTTCCTTCCCTTACATGATCCTAACAATTTCAAAGATACGGGAAATGAGTTAAACTGCAGGTCACGGACAAGTAAAGGGGGGGGGGAGATGAGGCTTAATGGCGCGTCGACAGCTTGGTCATTAGCGCCAACCTCAGTCACAGTGCAGTGGTCCGGGTTGCCACTGCACCACACATTACAGAGATATTATTCAAACCCCTAATCTAAATCTTGTCATACATCTGTACCTCCTGCAAAAATTGAAAAACACCGGACAGGAGGACAGACTTATCGCCCAATTGACGCACAATGTCATGCGGAAGATGGAAACGACGACGAAAACCATCAAGATGACAACAATCAACAAGGAAGTGCCGGACCGTAAGTGGCCGCCGACACCAGTAACATTCAGGAGGGTCAACCCCCCGCAAAAGGAAACAGTGAGTAAGTCGAGTGTGACCAATGCGCAAACGACAAGTAAAGGATAGAAAAATGTCGCTACGAATCAAAACATTTCATAAAACTTGTCAGATGTATCTTTTTAAACCATTTTTAAAAAGTGCTAAGGACGATGAGGCTACAACCGTCGACGACAGCGAGTTCCAATCCGGGACGATGCGGTTTATAAAATAAAATAAAAATGCTTACATTCTTCCTTGTAGCGCCGTTGCAAATGAATTTCCACTACTGCGGGTATACTACTAAAGATACAAAATTTCTCAAAATCAATGTCAGTGTGAATGTGCTAAGGGGAGGGGGGGGGGTGGATTGAGGCTTAATGGCGTGTCGACAGCTTGGTCATTGGCGTCAACCTCAGTCACAGTGCAGGGGTCCGGGTTGCCCCAGTGCACCACACATTACAGAGATAATATTCAAACCCCTAATCTAAATCTTGTCATACATCTGTACCTCCTGCAAAAACTGAAAAATACCGGACAGGAGGACAGACTTATCACCCAAATGGCAATAAACGGTGCAAAACGGTGTGCTAAACGGTGTAAATAAGATACAAGGCAGCTTTAAGGCATCGTATTTCAAGAGACTCTTAAGTTAAGCAATTGAAGGCGATCTACATAAGAATGCTTGTAATATCCTGGTATATTTGGCAATGGTTCTATGTACCAATTCAATGTTTTGGATATCCCCGATCCAGAAAGGTTACCAGGCCTGGCTGGCATATTCCAATAGTGGACGCGCAAAAACCTTTAAAAGCACTAACAAGAATTTTTGAGATCTCTGTAAACAATGCATCATCTAATCAGCTGAGCCGTTATCTCTGCTTTTGAGACGGCCAAATTGCAGCGAGTTGAAATCCTCAAACCACTTGTGATCAATATGCCTACCCCTTTAAAAATCTCTCATATTATGGAGTACATTGTTATTGAATGCATCAGAAATACAGATTGTGCCTATACTCAGGTGAATAACGCAAGATTTGTTTTCATTTATAGAAAGTTACCAATTCTTAGACCATGTCATGGTATGAATTCTTTTGTATAATCGACTTAGTACGCCATTTAATTTTTCAAAAAGAATTATTTCGTACCATGACATGGTCTACGAATTGGTAATTTCCTATAATTATTCACCTAAGTAGGCATCATATGTATGTCTTGTGTATTGAATAAATAGAATTAAATAGAAACAAATCGCTGGAAATCCCTTGTGTATTGAATAACACTGCACTCCATAATACGCAAGATTTTTAAAGGTGTATAGCGTTACATCATTGGTATACTGTGGCATTGTTCTTGAATTCTCAGAAGTAATTAGATCAGCTATAAAAATTAGAAAGAGAGGACCGAGGAATATCCCTCGGGACCCCTTATTTACAAGACCAGCGCTCGAAACCAACTTCCCACTGCAGACCTACCACCAGTTCTGTCTTGGCAAGGAACTTTGAAATCCAACAAGGACCTGCCTTCATATGCCTAAGGAAAATTTATGTCTATTTATGTCTATTTATTTCAGATGCCTACACAGAAAAGTTTATAGTAAAGTCTTTGATGCGACACTGAGTCGAAGTCTTTTGCAAAATCTACCAAAATTGGTCTACGTGAACACCTATGCCGAGAGCAGAGTGCCAGTCCTCAAAGCAATTTAACACTAGTAAGGAAACAAAACCGGTGAAACCAAAGGGGCTTGACTGAAGTAATATAATAAGGCAGGAAAAAGGCATGATATACGTACGATTAATATTACAAAACCAAAACCATGTTAGTGTACTATTGCATGATACATGCAACAAAGCTACGGCAATAAAGTTACAACCACCAGAATTCAGAAATATTTCAGCTGCGCACACAGTTCACAACATCTTCTGTGTTTAGGTTTTGTATGGTATGCATTATGCAACCCTCTAGTCTGTCTAGAAAGCAGACACTGTCCACTTATTGCAGGGTCCACTTCCACGGAGTGCAGTCCATACTTTCCCATTAACGGTATAAGTTATACTTGATAGTGTTGTAGACAAAGGATGCATTAGCATACAACGTAAGATATTATCAGGCTATTTGCAAAAGTTATCAGTTTATTGCGGGATCTCTACTTCCACATTCATGGAGTGGAATCTGCATACTTGCATAATGCATGTTAGGGCATACCCTGCAAGTTGTTCTAAACAAAGGATGCATTAGCATCCAACAACACAACATTTTCATGCTATTTGCAGCAATTGTCGTCAACTTATTACATGCCTTCTACTTCCCTAATTATGGAGACGAAAAGCAGTCCTCATACTTCCACATTAAGGGCATATCCTGCTGGTCGTTCTAGACAAAGAATGTTAGCATCCAACAATAAGACATTCTTATGCTATTCGCAGCAATTGTGTACTTATGACGTGCTCTCTACTTCCTTAATTAGGGAGATGGAGAGCAGCCCTTATACTTCCACATTAAGGGCGTATTCTGCTAGTCGTTCTACACAAAGGATATAGCATCCAACAATAAGACATTCTCAGGGTATTAGCAGAAATTGCTTGCTCTCTACTTCCACATTCATGGACTGAAGTCCTCATACTTCCACATTAAGGGCGTATTCTGCTAGTCGTTCTACACAAAGGATATAGCATCCAACAATAAGACATTCTCAGGGTATTAGCAGAAATTGCTTGCTCTCTACTTCCACATTCATGAACTGAAGTCCTCATACTTCCACATTAAGTGTACTCTCCTAACTGGCCACTTAACAGTTCGTCATGTGTTTGAAGACTGTGACCATATTGATGATGTTCGTCGCAATTTTCATGTCAATGGACGATGAGTCAGTCCTCTTGTCCGGGATTTTTTTTTTTTAGATTTTGCAGGAGGTATACCATGTGGTATAGCTTTGGGGTTTGTTTAACATCTCCGTAATGTGCTGGGCAATGACAACCCGTATCACTCCATTGGCTGATGTTGGTGTAATGACATAGTTATTGGTGCATAATAAAGCCCCGAATCTCCCCCACCCCCACGTTCCAGACAGATGATGAATGTGTATCCAATAACATGACCTTCTCCTACTATTTACAGCAATTGTTCGCAATCACAAGCTCTCTACTTCCAAATGGAGTAGAGTCCACATACTTCCCACACTACACTTGTGCCAAATTAATGCACATGTGCTCATAAAAAAGTGTGCGCATGTGCACATTTAGTAATATAATGAACAGGAGATGGAGCCATGGCAGATAGATACGATTCTCCTCTGTTGAGGACCATCTATCTGCCTTTAAGAATGAAGATGATGGAAGTTTGAACATTTTGGACAAGTCACTTAGAAAAATAACCGGTGTATCAATCCGATCACACTCGTTCAACTCGCTATAGGTTTCCACGATCGGTTAGTTAGCTATAGTCACTGGGGATTTCTCCAATTTACTGCACTGTGTTGGGGAAATTCGTTTTGTCAAGAAACCCTGCAGGATTTAGAATACGTTGCTAATTGCAAAGCTCCATAGGTCTTTCCCAAGGTTCACTTGCGGTTTGGCCAACATGTTTTGGAATGAGATAGCCATATCCTCTAAGGCTTACAAGACAAGTGTGACTCAAGCTACGCTCAGTTGGGTGCAGTAAAATTACCCGCCTGTCCAACCATTCATGTAGAAAGGGTACTGGTTAAAGCTGCATTTTGGTGAAAGCTGAAGATGGCTTTGACGTTATCTAAAGGTTCGATTTTAATTATTTGAAATGACGGAATCGACATATTTTTCATTGGAACAAAACAGGAAGGTGTAAATACACAAATGTAAATACACAAATGTACACCAATAAAATAAATAATAAATTATGGTTTCAAGAGAATATTGCGAATTAACCTCTAGATGTATAGGCTGGATCAAAAAATTGCTTAAAATTGCAAAAAAATCGTAATAGAGTCGATTTTAGACCTCCTAATCACTATCCCAAAAGGAAAAAATCTAAAACATTTTTTAGAGGTGCCCACCTGGGCCTAAAGTTTAACATTATTATAAGTCAATAGGACAAATTGCTAATTCTGAAAAAAAATTATTTTTGACTAGTTTAAAATATAGCGTTTGTATTACCCCATTTGGTAATCTCAGAGACCACTAAAAGAGGCGAGAATTGTATTTAAAAAGAATATCTGTCCCTAAACTTCGTTGAATTTACAGTGCAAAATCGGCGAAAAAAGCTTTTTCTCCCCTATTTCGGTGGCCGATAATTCGCATTGTTTTCTGGAAGAAAAAAATTGTTTCAGATTTTGGCTTCATTTAGTGGTTTCTGAGAGTACAAAATGAGATAATGTCAAAAGCAGCATTTTAAAATAGTCGAAATTTTGGCGCAAATTAGCGATTTTTCCCATTGACTTATAATTTTAAACTTTTAGGCCCAGGTGGGCCGCCTCTAAAATAAATTTTCCGAATGTTTTTTTTCCTTTTGGGATAATGATTAGGAAGGAGGTCGATGACCAACTTTATCGCACCATTACGATTTGTAATTTATAAAAAGCTTTTTTTTTTATCCACCCTATTAATAGTGTTGATGATCTTGATGAGAAAGCTGAATTTGCAAGACAACGAATCAGATAAGTCAGTCAGCATTTACAGACTGGTCTTACGAGAATACAATGTGCACTAATCCTAGAAAGAACGAAATACCTTTCCGGACTGGGACTTGAACCCAGGACATTCCGCTTACAAGCCAGGCGCTGATTTACTGTTTATTAGTTGCCGTCTAAATTCGCACGGTTAGTATCAGAGTATTTATAGATAAAGGTTGCCTCGCCAGTGTAGATAGGTTACAGGAAAAGCGCATAGCCGCAGGCCAAATCCTCCATGTTAAAGCTTAGCGCATGCGTCGTACATGTCTTGGCATGTGTGGTCGCACACACAATGAGCCCTCACCCGGAGTTTCACGATTGCTTGCGTCATACGTTTTAGAAATCTCGTTGCATATAGTAGCGCGCGAAGGGCGCCCCCTCAGTCGATGTTTCATACTTATCTGTTTAGGGTAAATAAAAAAAGTACGGTCAAAAAACACTATTGCAGCGCCATTTTTCGCATGATCATGCCTGGACCTGCGAAAGGTGTTAACATGCAAGGTTTGGTCTGCGGCTAAGCGCTTGTGGTTACAGGATGGTGGCTGCTCTATGTAATTTATACGTGCTATAATCCAGCTAGTTCCTAGAGAAAGCCCACAAGAGGTAAAAAATATTGACATTTTTAGTTTAGTGACCGGTAAATGTAAGCTGCTGGGCTTGCATTTTTTATATTTAACTTGGATTTGGTATAATTTCTACATTATGTTTTGACTTCTGCTTTCTTTTTAGGTATAATTTTCATCTTTTTTTTCCGATCCCAGGTCCCGGCTGTGCTGTGGGTGAGGTTAAGGGCCCCTGCGCACTAGGGGGCCAGGTCTTGTGGCCAATGGTCGCCGCGGCCAAAAAACACGGCGAGGTGCACCGCGGCCACGTCCGTTTTCCCTTGATCATTCTCGATGACGTGGTGAAAAATGAATATGGACCAAGCATTGTCACCCTGTGGTCGCCTGCACGCCGCCCAGGATTCCAGTGGCCGCTGCGACTGACTGGCCGCAGCGGCCAAATGCGCGGTGCTGCATATACCGTAAGCATTCTCACTGGCCGCATCAACCTGGTCGCGCGACCTGGTAGCCTAGTGCGCGGGGGGGGGGGCCCCAAAATCTTGGATAAAGGCCTGGGACCAGGAGCGCAGATTGTCAAGTTGGTCGACTTTATTTCCGACGAACCTTTGCATTCTCGCAGCTAGAATTTAATCGTGATGTCAAAGTGTCGTCGCCATGGCAACAACGGTACACGGATTAGCTAAAGCCGACATCGTTTGAACAAATGTTTGCAGTCCTATAATTCGTGACAATAACATAGATTCCTCTTGACGAAACAATTTTCCCCAGTCGCTTCTGAACTCACATTATTGGCTGGTTTCGATGCGAGCCGGCAGAGCTAAAACCGCCGCCATGTTGGAGTTTTCGATGAATTCTAGCTTCTAGCTGCGAGAATGCAAAGGCGAGTCGTTACGTAAACGTGTCCTAAAGCCTCTCTCCTACAAAATTACATGTACTTAAAACTAGTATATGCAAGTTAACAAGCCTCAGAAAGTGGAAAACTAAACTAAACCATGCGCAATTAATTTGTTTGTGTATGTTTTTTAAATTATAATCTCTGAAAAAGGGCAAACAAATGATTTACACAAACATTACCATGGAAAGAGGCTGGTTGTTTAGAAAATGACAGGTCCGATTCCTGATGTTTTGCTTGAACACTAAACCATGCGCAATGGCTGTTTGCCGTGACGTCACCATGAGTTAGCCAATGACGAACGAGAACAACGGCTGTTTGGCCGTCTGATTGGACTAGCCCAGTTATGTGATATGCACGTCACAGCAAACAGCTATGGCGTGTGGTATAAGCCGAACTAAGCTCCTTTATTGGGATGCGGTTTTTGAAAAGCCGAAGTTGACTGCTTTGTCTCTTTGTCTTTAAACTCGAAAGTTATAGAAATGATCACATTCATCTGATACCCATTTATAACGAGTCCATCTTCATACACGCATGGATTTACGGGATTAAAAATTCGTAAATTCTCTCTTGAAGTTTAATGCCACGGACGTAATTCTATTAACGAGTTAGACGATAAGTTTACAGATGTTGAAAATTTCATTAACGCGCAGCTTGAACCGAAGCCAGACAAATCAGAAATGTCTAATTACCAACAGAAGACTGAGCGAAACCAGAATAACAACCGGACAGTAATTATGTTTACAGTAATAGGGCCTATACAATTGTAACGCAGATAAACAGCGGAAGCCTGCCGCACCTGTTTCAAACAGACAACGACTGGAGTGGATATGTAAGAGTGGATATGTAATATTGATACAGTTTTGTAGTGTAGAACATGATCTGCCTGTAGCACTTCTGAAAGAGACTGGAGAGAAAGATGAAGAATAGTCACTTCGGAATGGTACAAGGGAAACGAAAACAACGTGACATCGAAAGTACATGTTAATGAATTAAAAACCCTTATTTCATATTCCGTTTCCACGTTACAATAGTAAGAAAATCAGCGACATGAAAAGTTTCAGCTCGAAAATTACTGGCCGAGTGAGTTAGAATACTTCCCTGAATTTGCATTTTGTGTGTCTCGTTTGTTGGTCTGTTAGTTTGTTTGGAACATAAAGTGCGCAGTTTTCTTCTGATTTTTTGGAAATTTCAGGACATAGCTTTAAAGCTTTGGTGCATGAAATACATGAGATACATGAAATACATTAAATTTTGCAGAAGGTACGATAAGATCGAGATTCAGGGTTTGTTTAACATCTCTGTAATGTGTGGTGGAGTGGCAACAAACCTGGAACACTGCACTGTGACTGAGGTTGGCGCTAATGACCAAGCTGTCGATACGCCATAAAGCCTCAACTCAATCCCCCCCCCCCTACCCCGCTTAACCCTTCCCTTCCTATCATTGTCAAACAAACAGTACATCGTTCAATACTGCTTAGATGCATTATACTTTATGTTTTGGCTTTATTGCATAACGAATATGTGCACTAAAATAAAAATTAGGTGGTAATTCGTCGCCACAACGATTGACGGTGGAGCCTAGTATCCTCGTACTATCCAGGTAGTTCTCAGGATATGGTTCTGTTTTAGAGCCTGACGATACACGAAACACGGTGGTTAGTAGGAGATACTTGGTTCCGCAGTCAAACGTTGTTGAGACTGTGTATCACCTAATTTTTATTTCAGTGCGATTATCCGTTAGGCAATAAAACCAAAACATAGGGTATAATGCATCTTAAGGGAAAAAATACCCTTTTTTTGCCCTTTTTGAAGAAAAAAACATGCCCTATTTTTCTTTTCTGCGCTGAAAAATGATGGTCGCAGCGAGGAAAAAGGGCCTAGAGACCTAAAAAGGGCAAAAAGAAAGCCAGAAAACCCAAAAAAGGGGCTAAAAATACCATAATAAGTGGTGTAGCCTGGCCTCACTCCCACGACCTAAAACGCCCGTAATTTACTCTAATACTAGGCACTTCGGTCCGTGGGTCTCCCGCGGGTAGTCGGGGGCCTGGCTCACATAAAGTACTGAAATTATTAAACGGAGTTTGGGAATTGTTACCGTCAGCTTTAATTAAAGTTAATACGAGAATCATCACAAACGCACATACCAAATGAGACCACTTTCAAATTTTTGCAGGAGGTACAGATGTATGACAAGATTTAGATTAGGGGTTTGAATAACATCTCTGTAATGTGTCGTGCAGTGGCAACCCGGACCACTGCACTGTGACTGAGGTTGGCGCTAATGACCAAGTTGTCGACGCGCCATTAAGCCTCAATTCCCCCCCCTCTTCCAAATACTTATAAACGTCAGTCAGTTTCTCCAAAACTTCCTCACATAGACACATCAAATACAAATCCTCTTTCAAACACTTTACATGGGCTAATCGGCGCCAAAACATTGCAAAAAACCTTCTCTCCTCCCTTCCCAAGGAGAGGTCATAGCTGTTACAGTAAGACTACCTTTGAAAAAGTAACAATTAATAATAATAACACACAAGACACACAATATAAATCAAAGCTACACATTTGATTGTTAGGTGCACAACAATATGCAAATAAATTTGTCATTAACAAGGAGGGAAAAAAGTAAACAAGTGGCAGCACTTAAAAGCACACTAGGCTCTTATGCGTAAAGGTGCAAATATGTAAAGCGCTGCCCAAAGTGCGTAGGCGACTTAAGGAGACGATATCAATTGCGTCAAAAAAAGGTAAAAAAAAAAGTGAGTGAAAAGCAAAAAAAAGAAGGTCCCAAAAAAATAAAGCGTCAGCTTGCCATTTTACTGCATGTTGCCAACAGCCCTCTCGGAGGTCTGTGCATATACGTTTATGAAAAAAATAAACTATCCAAGCAGCTATTAACTTAAACGTACAAACAAAGAAAGGAGGGAGGAAAGAAATTAAATTAAATTTTTCGTTCCCTCCAACAACTACGAAAACGAAAGTAATTAAACAATTCTCAGAAAAGGTCCCAAATAACAGGATCTGATTTCAATCTCTCCCTCAAGCCAACCCGGCTATTCCAAGCAAACACCACCGTGGCACGAGACTCAGCCATTTAACATCGCTGAGTCTTTTAGTTAATATAAGCTCCACTTTAATGCCCTGGAATTTGTTTTCATTTCGGCTCCGTTGTCAATCTGATAATGGCGAAGGCGTGTATATAGGACACCAGTGTAATTATGAGCGTATGGTTCAGTGCCTTTCCCGTTCATGCTGCTTGCTTAGAGCTGCAAGCAATGACGATAAACATTCTAATGTTTATCGAGACCAAATTCTGCGCATTTCTTCTGGCAGCCACACTTTCAACTACATATTTGCAAGGAGGCGCTGCTTGTTGGCATGTTGGGTGTTCTCCCGACCTCGAAGTGGTGTTTGTTTCGTCTGACCAACACACTTCCCGCTGTACAGCACAGCGTGGTGGCGCCACAGTTGCCATCCAAAGTTTGGCAAGCGCAAATTTTGTATATTTCTTTTGGCCGCTGTATTTGTCACGATTCATATCTGCAAGGTGTTGTATTTGGTGTGTAATTAAACACGACAGAAATGTGCCCGATAAATGTTATATAAATTCGGATGCAAACATTGACTTTGCCTTTTGGACTTAAATGTCAGGCTACCTGAGCGGGCAATTGACCCCACGACCTTTGAAACGAAAGGCTTAAGTCCAACCGCCAAGACCAGTATAACTTAGTGGTAGGGCTTTGGCGTTTGGTTTCAAAGATCGTGGGAACAATACAAAGTCCCGTACAAACTCACAGTCCCCTCTATTATGTTAAGCAATGTATTTATCAGGTTCACCCAGAACGTCCTGTACAAGCTCTAAGAAGGTAAGAAGGTAATAGAGGGGCTTCTTACCTTCTGTGAGTTTGTACAGGATGTTCCCAGGAAACCAGATGAATACGTATCTAAACGTAAACGAAGGACTTTCTTCTTTGACTTACGTCTTTGAGCATGTGCGGGACTTTCTGGGCGAGCCCGATAAATACGTTTTCTTATCGGGCTCGCCCAGAAAATCCTGCACAAGCTCAAAGACGTAAGTCAAAGAAGAAAGTCCTTCGTTTACGTTAAGACACGTATTCATCTGGCTTTCCGGGAATATCCTGTACAAACTCACAGAAAGTAACAAGCCCCTCTATTACGTTAACCAACGTATTTATCGGTGTAACTATATACTATAGCAAATGCACACTATGTCTGCTCTTTTGTTGTAAGACCGGCTGGGATGGAAGCTGGGTATGCCATGTCCTGAGAAGTCATTCTATCGTTGCCGACCTTGGTTAGCCAAAGGGCCTGTATTGTTTAGCAGAGCAAGCATGGTGAAGTGTCGAATCCGTTCTTAAAGAACTGACGTATGAGGTTATTTTTTTTTATACCTACAGAGCTGTTCGCGTAGTTTAGACACGTCTTATTTTAAGCAAGTGTTTTTCAAGGTTTGCCTGGTCGAAATGTCATGCATTTCTTCTGGTCATTAAATTACACGTGAAAGGTTGTGCTTCCATATTGTTATATTGTTTACCGTAATTAATTAAACATTAATGCAATTAATAACTACAATAAACGTTTATCAAGCTGAAAACCAGTTTACTTCACTTAATCGTCAGACTTACTACTATACGTCAGCGTGATGATGTGTTACTGTCGTCATTCCATGCTTGATCATCTTTAGTTTCGTGCAGTTCTATTTTGCATGAACATATGCAGGGTGGTCCACAAAAAACTGACGACCCAACATTTTTTAAGTCCAACTTTTCTAGTTAGTACTCTTCAGAATCAGGAGAGGACAGAAATCAAACTAATGAAATGGGAAGATTTCCGTCCTCTCCTGGTTCTGAGAGGTGCTAACCAGAGGAGTTGGACTTAGAAATGTTGGGTCGTTGGTTTTTTGTGGACCACCCTGTATTTACAAGGTGACGCACTGACGCTGCTGCTGATATTACAACGTTTACCATGGTCAAATCATGTTTTTTTAGGCACAAAACTGTGCTGTATACAGAACCATGGTGTCACTTCTATAATTATTCCACCGTAAACTTTGCCCATGTTAAGGGTGGCCGTCAGTGAAAGAAAGTCTGTGAATCTGGCGCTTATACTTGCAGCCATCAAAGGAAAGCACGAAGATTTTTTTAAAGAACCATACTTAATGTGAGCACCCTTAATTACTGCGTGAAAATCAGGTATATCTTCGGGCACCTTGAGCAGACTAACAGTTAATGATACCATAGCTGCTAGATGGTGTCGTGGTAGATTTTCCATTGGTAATAACCAGCCTTTAATTTTGTGCATTTCTCTCGGCCACCGTATTTCCGCTTACACAACTACATGGCGTCACTGCTGTAGCTTTTATCCATCCTTCTGCGTCTCTTACAGCCACTACTATCATTCCAGCACCCTTACTTTCTGTTATATAGGTACTGCTTACTGTCTATGCTATCCTTTCATCCCTCCTTCTTCTCTCAAGCCACAACTGACATTCAGTTTTTCTTAAGGCCACTGTACTTTCTCTTACACAACTGCGTGGCGTCATTGTTGTTTGTTTGATCCGTCCTTCTGCTTCTTTTACAGCCACAACTGGCATTTTCGCATTTCTCCCAGCCGCTTACTTTCCGTTATACAACTGTCATACACAACTGCTTCCCTTACAGTCACTAATTTTATTTGTGGGTTTCTTCCAGCCCCCATATTTCTGTTATCTATGTATTACATGGTGTCAGTGCTGTACCTTTCATCCCTCCTTCTTCTCTCACAGCCACAACTGACATTTCAGCTTTTCTTCCGCTGTTTCATCCCTCCTTCTGCTACACAACTGCATGGCATCACTGCTATCGCTCTCATGCCGCCTTCTGCCTCTCTTACACACACAATTGACGATTTCCCTTGTCTTCCAGCCGCCTTACTTTACACAACTGCATGTCGCCACTGTTGTTCCTTCAATCCCTTCTTCTGCTTCTCTTACAGCCACTAATGACTGTTCTGGGTTTCTTCCAGCCACCGTAGTTTGCTATAACGGTACTGCATGGTGTCAGTGCTTTCTCTTTCTTCCCTTCTACTTCTCTCACAACCACAACAGACATTTGAGCATTTTCTCCAGCCTCTCTAATTTCCCTTACACTACTGCATGGCATCACTGATCGCTCTCATGCCGCCTTCTGCCTCTCTTACACTCACAACTGACATTTTCGCATTTCTTCCAGCAGCCTTAATTTCCATTACACAACTGCATGTCGCCACTGTTGTCACTTCAATCCCGTCTTCTGCTCCTCCTATAGCCTCTATTGACATTTCTGGGTTTCTTCCAGACACCGTACTTTGCTATATAATAAACAAAAACGTATCGTTAAAAGTTAAAAGTAAGGGTATAAAAGTCAAAACCTGTAAGGAACACGGACAAGCTTTCACTGTAAGGGTCTAGGTGTCAAATTTGGCCAGTAAGACACTGCTAAGCATTAGACCCTTACTACCCGGTTTTTGAGCAACAGCTGTCCGAGATCGTCCTATAAAGACCCATGAGATGATCCAATGATAGTGGGGTTGTGGGTTTCCTACTTTGCTTTAGGTTGACATTTTTTTTCGGTTTGGTAACATGGCAGCGATTCCAAGCAAGACAACCTGCTACAAGTGTAAGCGTAGTTCAGTAAGCCACCTTTATGCACTTACGTTTCATCGAAGTGCAACGGAGAGATTAAGGTGCTATGCAAGTGATCTGGGAGCGAACTGGGTAGCCGGTTCGAATCCGGGTCATGCCACTCCGATTTAACGTAAGTGCATAAAGGTGGCTTACTGAACTACGTTACTTCTAGTGTACGATTTTCGCTGTTGGCCAATTTCCAATTTTCCTTACTAAGTCATTAACATGATCACCGGGTAGTAAGGGTCTAATGCTTAGCAGTGTCTTACTGGCCAAATTTGACACCTAGACCCTTACAGTGAAAGCTTGTCCGTGTTCCTTACAGGTTTTGACTTTTAGACCCTTACTTTTAACTTTTAACGATACGTTTTTGTTTATTAATCCGTGTTACTTTGAGAATTGTAATAAATGGGTGTGGTGGTGGGTGAGGGGTGGGGTATGTGTGACACCTTTATAATTAATTTGTTGTTTGTTTTGTTGCGCCGCTTTTAAGCTCGGTAAATTGCTATGCTCCTTACTAACCTGGCTATCGCAAGTGATAACAATAGAAACAAATCCTTTACTTCAGTCTATGTCTTGCAGCTGGCGTTTGCTAAATGGCATTGTTGCATAATAACAATGTTTAAAACAATGTAAAACAATCAATCTGGTCGTTTAGAGCTCCGTAACCCCTGAACCACTTGACCAATTAGAAAAGGCCTTATGGAAAGGGCACATCTACGGAGCAATACCTGTAAAATGAGCTAAGAACCAGCTTTACACGACAAATAGTTTGACCTGTAGAGAGGACAGACGAAAGTATCCCCAGAACAACAACAACAAGAAGAAGCAGAACAAGAAGTTGTCTATTTGGCCCCTCTCTGTATCTCGGGTTTGGCTGGACTGAATTTCACAATTTTTGGACTGTAGACAGGCCTTGACTAGTCAAGGCTAGATTCCAAATTTGGTTTAAAATTTTTTAATTTTGACGGAGTTATAAGCTCTCAAAGTTGAAAGTTTAACACAGAGATCCTAGGTCGACCCTTACTAACACTGGCTATCGCCAGTGTTAATATGTGCTGCATGGTGTCAGTGCTTTCTCTTTCATCCCTTCTACTTCTCTCACAACCACAACAGACATTTGAGCATTTCTTCCAGCCTCTCCACTTTCCCTTACACAACTGCATCACTGCTATCGCTCTCATGCCGCCTTCTGCCTCTCTTACACTCACAACTGACATTTTCGTATTTCTTCCAGCAGCCTTAATTTCCATTACACAACTACATGTCGCCACTGTTGTCACTTCAATCCCGTCTTCTGCTTCTCCTATAGCCGCTATTGACATTTCTGGGTTTCTTTCAGACACCGTACTTTGCTATATATGTACTGCATGGTGTCAGTGCTTTCCCTTTTATCCCTCCTACTTCTCTCACAGCCACAACAGACATTTGAGTATTTTTTCCAGCCTCTGTACTTTCCCTCACACAACTGCATGGCGTCACTGCTATCACTCTCATCCCTCCTTCTTTCTCTTACCGCCATAACTGACATTAGAATATTTCATATGGCCGCCGCCTTTTCAAACTACAAGCTTGCAAGGCGGCATTACAATGTCTACTGAGACGAGATCCTGTTTACTATACTACGCTTTCTGCTAGACAGCAGCACGGTGTCACTATTTTAGTCATTTCTTCATTAGCCAATCTCGAGTTTCGGTGGTGTTTCTTGCGGCTACCGTACTTTTTGTTACTCAACTGCACGGCGTCGCTGCAGTCGCCTCTCGTTCCTCCTACTTCTCTTTCAACCGCAGCTCATGTTTGCATGCGGATCTCATTTTTGTAGTGGGTGCGCGTGCCTGAATGCTTGCTGCCGCCGGGACTGGGAATGCTCAAAATTTCAAATGGCGCGAAACTTTATCGTGGGCGTTCGTAGCAGGCTACACGAGCAGGCGCTCGCGAGCGTTATGCCAAGAGCACTAACCTCGCTACGCCGATTTTTCCTCATAAGGTAGCCGAGGAATGTCTTATTCCACGTCGTTAGCTATTGTGAGACAATGCAGTAACGGAAACGAGGCGCCCGTAACTTTAACAAGTTATTGGTCTTTTGGCAATGTGATGCTTGTTTTGGTGGGGAATCTTCCATGTATACAATCCGTTTCACCGAGGATGTCACTGGGAAAATCTATAGTACCACCTTCATTCAACGTAAACGTTACTTGGTACACATTTTTAAGGAAAAATACAATCGAGGCATATTTAAGCTGATACACTAAAATAGGCAAAACCTTCAATATTTTTGACCTACGTAGAGATGGGCTTTGGATCTGCTTACGTTGCTGCATCCTCTTTTAAAATTGGAAGAACTGGTTGTTCCCAGGCGTAACATACGCCGGTCAAGCCGATTCCCGCTGATTCAACTCGGATCTAATAGCCAGCATTATTGAAGCAATAGTGTTTGTTTCTAATCGTTAGAGCGCACACCCGTTCTCATTGTCGGCCGCTCGCCTTTTTTTTTATTTGCTACCGTGCCAAGAATGAAACCGCTCGCCCTCTTGCTGATTGCTGCAGGGTACGGCTGATTAGCCGGCATTGTTGAAGCTTACTTTTGTTTAATCATGAAAAGTTTGCTCATTAAGCGAAATATATTATATTTCGAACACAACAATTTGTATTTCACGAGTGAGGGAACAACAATCCCAACAACTTCATCCAGTGATTGTATCACAATTGAATTGACAGTGCATTGCAGAATTCCATAATATAGGTCTTTGTTTTTATTAATGTCAACAATGTCGACTGAAACCTTTCTCATGTACAACAAATGTAACCAGCCATGCGGTCATCGTCAAGGAAGCCGGGTCACTAACTTGGAAAATCACAACTGCGAGGGCCGCCATTTAAGCCACAGCGCCCAAATTCTTGGAACCAGTTCTCAGCCATGAAATTTAAAATTACCTTTAAGCCAAATTCCTTTATCCAACCTTAGTCATGACACCCTCGACAATCATCCACAGTTATGTGGCAGGCGAGCGCACTGAAGATCTGGAAAAGTCAAACACTAAGAGTTGTTGTCATTTCATCCGTAGGTATGTCAAAAATGAATCTCTTCCAGTGCTTCCACTTGTAACTTACAGAATTTCCCTGAGTAAATTTCCCCTCCCCCCCCCCCCCCTGTGCATATAAAAATGTCCCTTTCTCACTTCCCTTATTTGGTTTCATTTCATAGCACCGCTAATTTTAAACATTTCCTAATTAAAAATTAAAAAATTTTGAGGCACCCCGTTTTAATGACATATGAAGGCCACATCTGATGCACGCTGAAAATAAAATTCAAAAGACTACTTATTTTATTAGAACTGGTCTTCCTGCTGTTCCTGCCAGAAGTGATGGACCTGTAAAAATTAGTACTCCTATAATTTTTGTGATTTTAGCCTTACTATACCAGCGCCACGGCTGTTTGCTGTGACGTGCATACCACGTAACTGGGCTAGTCCAATCAGACGGCCAAACAGCCGTTGTTCTCGTTCGTCATTGGCTAACTCATGGTGACGTCACGACAAACAGCCATTGCGCATGGTTTAATAAACCAGCATCAGACGTGAAATAAACACCATTTTTTCCCTTTTTACTTGTTTAACCCTTTATAGCCTGGCGTCCCTTTAAAAGGACGGCTGCTGAACGGCAAAAGAACAAGTCCCAACGTGCAACGAGAGCTTTCCCCGAGAAAAGCGAGCAGCAACAGCCCAGTGGTCAGCGTCCTCGTATGCAAACCAAGTGTATGCCGAATCGAATCCCGCTACCGTCCCAACCATCATGGGACTTTTAAAAAATATCCAGTTTGGCATGGGCATTAAAAGGTTAATATTTTTTTTTCCTTTGAAGAGCATTTTTCCCCTAAAAAAGAAATAAATATTCCCTGTAAATTGAAGCACTGATCCCACCACTGAAACTCGGCAATCATTTTCCGCCACTTCGTCTCTCACCACCCAATAGATTAGAATGCTATCTTAAAAGTGTATTATGGTAAATCTTGTTCGTAGATTTTAATCAGATAATTAAAAATTCAAGGGTTGGTTCTCGCCTTTTACAAAACATTTGCCATTTGAGTTGTCTATTATTCCCGGTATCCTGTTCAACGAAGCACAAGCTCAAAAAGTTTTTATTTTATGTTAAGAAAAAAAATTCTACTGTATTCCTATTAGAAAATGGCGCACCGATTTTTTTTTCTCATTGATTTCTAATTGGTAGCATTCGGTGGTTGGTTTTTCTATTTAACGAACTCAAAATAGGGGCTAGAAATTGTTCTTTTGAACAAGAATACCAAAATTTTGGAAATGGCGAGAACTAAGCCATGTTAAAACAATGCTTACATTTGTAGCATACTAGCAGCATACAAACTCAGACGCAGGGTTGCAAAGGCGTTCGAAGGAACAAGGCCGAGATCCCTTTCTCCGGGGAAAGAGGCGGGGGGGGGGGGAGGAGCTGATTCTATTCTTTATGCCACTAGAGAAAGTGTAAACATTTAGCAAACTGCTGCAGATGGTGCACTACTGCAAAGAAAAGAAACTCACGGATTACAAGCTCTGTAGGGAAAGGCGAAAACACTCAAATCAAAAGATAGATAGATAATGGTGTCAAGGAGTTGTATGAATATCAGCAAAAGATTACTACACAGTGTATTGGAATACTATGAACAGTATCTCATAAGGGATGTACGTTCGCCATTGTTACGCACCCTGGCAACCGTTGCTATGCAACCTGGCATAAAAGGCCACTGTTTGCTCCCACAACGACGCGGTGCCAGACGATTTTGATTGGTGCGTTATCCGGCTAATTGTACACCCAATATTTACGATGACTCTTGAGCCACTATAGGAACTTTAGATCAGCAAGCAGATCAGGTTTTCCTGCGCAATGCACCGCAAAAGTAAAAAAATAGACTAATGGTAATGAAACTAATGATGTCAGCGAAAGGTTATTAGAAATGAATATAGCCAACAAACCAAGAAACACTTGTAATCCATGACATTTCACAATGCTGGAATCATTGTCTTTCTTCATTTATAACGACGATGATACCCCCCTCCGTGTCCAGTCCAACATGCAATTAAAATAAGTTAAGAATTCGAATTCGAAGATGAACAGACACAGCGACAAATTAACGTCATGCGTGGAATCTTCCAATTCAAATGGCCGCTAGCAAGAAAGACAAATAAATGTTGTTAATTTTATGTTTTAACGCAGTACGAAACACTTACGAATTTACCCAGTGGCGTTAAGCAGACCCCAGAGAGGTAAGGGAAGGGTCAACTTTTAGTAAAATGGCACAAGATAAGTTCGATTTTTTTTTCTGACTACTTTTCTTTTTTGGTTCTCTATTTTTACTCGTATGTGCCTTTTGTAATCCAAAAATTTGTTAACTATTTATTAAGATGAAAATTCAATAATTTGAGCTAATGAACTTGCTGTCGACACGCCATTAAGCCTCATCCCCATCCCCACCCTTTTTTTTTGTTTGTCCCTTTAAGGTTTTTAGGCCGTTAAGGCCTTTTCTCAGGCACTGCCGCACCAGCAAATGTCAGCACAAAAAGGGGAAATTAGCAAAAAAGAAGCAATGCCCCTCTCCCCCGGTTCACGCCACTGCTTTAATATCTCAAGGAAAATTGGAAATAAACCAACAGCGAAAATCATACACTAGAAATAACGTAGTTCAGTAAGCCACCTTTATGCACTTACGTTTCGTCGGAGTGGCATGACCGAACCGGCTACCCAGTTCGCCCCCAGATCACTTGCATAGCGCCTTAATCGCTATGGCCACATCCTCCACTGGCATAAAGATAACTCACTGAACCCTTTATTAAGGTCTAAACCGTGACCAGGGCTCCATTCGACCGAAATTCACTCGGCCATAGACAATGGAGAAGGAAGACAAATATCTCAAGATATCTCAAGTTGTCCTGTCTTCAAGCGTACAAGTCTACGGCCCCCTAAGTCTTACTACCCATAGAACTGGAGAAATCGAAACAGTAAAGAACAAGACAATACTACAATAAACGCACTTTTTGCTGAACGAAAAAAAAAAAAAAAATTACGGTTGAAGTCGCGTTCATCGATTGCTTCCTCCTCCTCCTCCTATGTTCCACCTTCTTTTCCATCCAGCTATTCATTCATTCGTTTTGTCTCCATCGTTATACAATAGAATTCGTGAGAACATTCAATGCTCGGTTTGAGTACATCCTCCATTTTGAACGAACGAAGGTGGTGGGACTGGTTGGTTGGCTGCTGGTCGGTCGAGCGGTCGGTCGGTCGGTCGCGGTGCGTAATGGAAATGCTGTGCTCGCGAAATAATAACTTGCGAATGCTATCATCAGCAACATCTTGGATGCAGGCTCGCAAATCAAGAACATCCTTAATTTCTTTTCTTTTTTTTTCTTCATTCTTTCTATCTTCCTTTCGTTTTTGCTCTTTCCTCTCTTCCTTTTTTTTTCCTATTATTTTTAACGTCGTTTCGTTTCCTTTCTTTATTTTTCTTTTCTTTTCTTCATTTCTTTCACATTTCATTTTACAAAACCATCGCGTAAAAGACGACGACGGCCTTGCCAACGAACCAACCAACGAACCAACCCACCCACCAACCATCCCAACCACTATAACATCCACACCGTCACCACCACACCTACAGCCTGTACTCCCAACCAACCAACCACCAAAAATGAACTTTTGATTATAGCGTTGATACATGCAACAATAGAATTTAGGCTGACGAAGGGGGTCTTTTCTGTCATCACGCGGCGTCCCAGCACGAGGAAGAACAAGTTGCTCACGCGACAGACAACGCGCCGTGTATATTCACAATGGGGAGAAAGTGCTTGATAACTAATTACGAAAATTCTGTAATTATCTTTTGCGAGCACGAAGCATTAAATTTTTCCCTCTTATTTTTCCCTGCAGACCCGTCGAACCGACATGTATCCTTAAGTCTTAAGTTTTGGGCCGACGTTGGATCCCATCTTTTCTCTCCTCCCCCCCCCCCCCCCCCCGCCCCCCATCCTTCCTCATCTCCCTCCCTCGAAAGAAGTCTCAGCTTCAACATTTTGTTATGAAAATTAAAATGAAGATAATCGTTGTCTGGCGTTCCACAAAACACACGCGCTTACACCTGATAAAAGTTTATCGTCATCGTTAAAATGTGACTTTAGAGAAACCTCAACGAATTACGCATTCTCGTTATCAGCGGCAGGAACGTTAAACGAACAAAACGAAAACCGGGCCTGTGTGTGTGTG
>JAHWFP010026691.1:177732-201325 GCA_023313725.1 Lithobius niger
AACAAGAAGAGAAGACCACAGTAGAGTATAATGAAAAGAGTAGACACAGGTTTATCGTAACAAGAGAAGAGAAGACCGCAGTAGAGTATAACGAAAAGAGTAAAAACGGGTTTATCGTAACAAGAAGAGAAGACCGCAGTAGAGTATAATAAAAAGAATAGAGACGGGTTTAAGAGAAGACCGCAGTAGAGTATTATGAAAAAAGTAGACACGGGTTTATCGTAACAAGAAGAGAAGACCGCAGTAGAGTATAATGAAAACAGTAGACACAGGTTTACCATGAGAAGAGAAGACCGCAGTAGAGTATAACGAAAAGAGTAAAAACGGGTTTATCGTAACAAGAAGAGAAGACCGCAGTAGAGTATTAAAAAAAGAATAGAGACGGGTTTATCGTAACATTAAGAGAAGAAACGACCGCAGTAGAGACTGGTAAGACTGGCAGATGATCTAGTAGCAGTTGAAAGCTTATTTGGCTTGGTACTTCAGGGTCTGCGAAGAAGCATCAACTTTGACGACAGAAGCACAAGCACTGCATGTATCGTAAAGACTTGCATCACGACTTGGACATTCTAGGTTATTACCGATAGGCGTGACGTTCATACTGCACTTTCCAAAAATGACAGACAAGTCTTAGACAAGTTGAAAGATACAATAAAGTATAATGGGCAAAGACACACTGTTCGACTACCTTTGAAAGAGAACAGTGAACAGGTGACAAACAACATATCCCAAGCCAAGAAGCCTTTAAATCAACTGAATCAACGGCTGCGGAGAAATGAGAATTATAGGGACCCGATACTCTGGTGGAATAACTACATACGAGGAATCAGGACCATGCAGAGATCGTACAATCCCCAGAAAATGCAGAGCACGTATATTACATGCCACATCATGGCGTCATCCGAGGGGGGGGGGAATGAGGCTTAATGGCGCGTCGACAGCTTGGTCATTAGCGCCAACCTCAGTCACAGTGCAGTGGTCCGGGTTGCCACTGCACCACACATTACAGAGATATTATTCAAACCCCTAACCTAAATCTTGTCATACATCTGTACCTCCTGCAAAAATTGAAAAACACCGGACAGGAGGACAGACTTATCGCCCCGGACAGGAGGACAGACTTATCGCCCAATTGACGCCCAATGTCCTGCGGAAGATGGAAACGACGACGAACACCATCAAGATGGCAACAATCAACAAGGAAGTGCCGGATCCGAGAAGACACGAGTTTTGTACAAAGGTTCCCGGGTTTCGGCACCATGAAATAAATCGATGCCCCACAATGAATATGGTTACTAACGCTTTATCTGCCATTTTTCACCAACAATAAAGAAATACAACAATAGCGCATGTCATAGCAAATTAGTGAACTGTTACAACTGAAAGAAGTAATAATGACAATTAAATTGAAACTACAAAATAATTCTCAAAAGCCCTTTTCCTCTTCACCCATCGCCACCGTGATTTAAAATGAATTCTCAGATAATTCAGAAGCGTCATCTAAATATTTCACCATTTAAAATGTAAGGAACAATACTTTTCAAACCTTAATTATTCCGTGTTAGTTAAAGGTAATTTATTAATACTCAAAAAGCTAATTTTTGAGCTCATCAGTTAATTTAATTGTAAATAAAACGTAGAAATAAAAAACAGAATATAGTCACAATAAGGTTTTTTACGGCCTATCCTATCGTGCTGAAGAATGACTTAAGAAAATTCTTAACATTATTTTGCAAACGTCTTCTCGGGAAGCGAAAAATAGACCCTGAAAGAGTTTAAAGTGCTTCAGCTAAATCCCACTGAGAGAGCTTAAAGCACTCACCCATACCCCCCTAGCTTGCTTCACCAGGTCCCTGTAAAAGAAATTTAAAAAAATACATTTTCTTCCACCCCCCCCCCCCCCACCCCGTCGGGGAATTATTGCTCCTCCCCCATGTAGGATTGGTTGGCGCCACCGTGCACATACACAATCATGAACTGAAGGTACAACAAGCATGTTGGCACAGTATGGTATGTGTAGTGCATGATTGTAAGAGATTGCTTTTTTCGACCTATCTTCGCACTACGCCTATAGCCCCCCCCCCCCCCCCCCCCCTCCATCCTTCTTCACCACAATGCCAAATTATAACTTACTACAGCGGCTGAAAATCATTAGGGCTTGAAGACTACAATCCTGAATTAGGCGAGATTCCTTTACTCGAAATTGTCATGTTTCCCTTTGTACCTCCAGCAAATATTTAAAAATCCGAAAAAGTCTGTCCTCCTGTCTGGAATTTTTTTATTTTGCAGGAGGTACAAAATGAATGTTAAGACCTAGATTTTGCGTTTTGCTTAATATTTCTGTAATGTGTGGCGCGTAGTGGCAACCCGGACCTGTGGACTATGACTTAGGTTTGCGCTAACGCTCTATCAGTCTGTCGACACGGCATTAAGCCTCAATCCCCCCTCCCTCCCCAAACCAATGCTAAAATCCGTCAAACGATTTATTTGTAGCCAATCTCCTCTCCAAAATCAAAGCAGCACAAGGCAACTATACACGAGAGATATTGAAAAGTTTATGTGTGCACAAGCAGTTGACGTTGCCGCATTCGTCGCTGCGTGGCGTAATTATTAGCAGCCTTTCATGGAGTCTCTAAAGACAGCCATGAGAACAAAAGATAGCCTACATCCTGTTTATGGGAAGGGCTGCTACCGAGTTCGGAGCCCGTTCGTGTCCGGCAATCAAATTACGTTTTTAAAAGACGTGGACCACTCCCATTTAACCTCGTTGCTTGTCACCCGGGTGAACAATAAGTTACTTATGGCAACGAGTTGTTGTCCATCAGCAAACAAAAGTTGATCATTACGACCATTTATAGTAGCCCCTTTGCTTGTAATGTATAGCCATTCAGAATTTGTGTGTCGAGCGGCTTTAGAAATGGGAGTATATTTAGACAACGATGAAACGAAGAAAACCTATTATAATAGCAGACAGAAACTTAGTGAAAAGATTTTGGTGATTTTTAGTGAAAAGACTCGATACATTGTATGTTACGTTACAAACATGAAAATAAAAGCTCTAGGAGGAGGTCTACTTGATACGAAGTTATAGGAAATAAGGTTAACTGAAATATGTAAGGGGGGGAGGAGGCTTAACGGGGCGTTGACAGCAAGGTTAGCGCCAACTTCAGTCACAGTGCAGTAGTCCGGGTTGCCATTGCGCCACACATTACATAGGTGTTAACAAGCCCTAAATCTAGATATTATCACGGATACCTCCTGGACAAAAAAAAAAAAAACGGACATGAGGACAGACTTATCGTCCAATTGACGCGCTAAGTATCGTGGCAAATGATGGAAACGGCGATGAACACCTATGAAATATGTAGTGGTAAACTGAACAAAATTGTGTGAAAATGGTAGACGTCATTCTTCATTACGTCATTTTACGCATCTTCATTAAAAATTTAGTTTGAATAAATTTGTGTATGATATATTTACAAATTTTCTTCATTTCACACTGTCGATATTACCATTAAATTATTTTAACCTAACATTAGGCCTACATCTATCCACTTTGTGTCTCTTCATTAAAAAAATTCTTTAATTTCTATCTGAAATTAAAGATTTTTTTTAATGAACAGACACAAAGCCTGTAGATATAGGCCTAAATTTAGGTTAAAATAATTTAATGTGGCAATATTGAGTGTGAAATGAAGAAAATTTGTAAATATATCATGCAAAAACTAATTTAAACTAATTTTTAATGAAGATAGGTAAAATGACGTAATGACAAAAAAGTTTTAAACTAACAGACAGAAACAGATAAAAGCCGCAAAGACTCATAAGGTTGAAATATTCGACGAATTTCTAAATTAGAAGTCGTCTACCCTTAATTTAAAGAAATTCGCATGTGCTTTTAGGTGTTATTTTATGTGGCAAGTTTTTATTAGTTGGACAGTAATTTCTGAATAATTTCCCTAACTATTGAGTATAACTGATTAATGATATCATAAGTTATACGATATCCGATTAATTTTGCTATTTGAAAGTCAAAATTACAAAATCTCTTGTCACATCTCACTAATCTATGAAACAAAATTCGCAAATAGGGTATAGAATCTTATCGGAAATTTGGACTGTATCGGGCAATGGGTCCAATGGGTCCCCTGTAGTGTAATTTATGTTTTAACGCTCGCCTTTTGCGTGAAGTGTGCAGCTTGAAAAGGGGCAGTCTTCCGACTCGAAACGTCGCTTTTTTTGTGTGTGTTATTGTGCACTATTCTGGCTTGCATAATTGTTGTTTTTTTCCTGCAGGGAAGATGGCATCGTGGTAATGATATAACAAAGCATACAATGGATAGTTGTTTTAAGTTAAGACAGGATAAAGCGCGCGTTTACGCAACGTCTCGCCTTGCATTGCAGCTAGAATTTAATCGCGATGACAAGTCTATTGCCATGGTAACAATGATGTCTTGGATTAGCTATATCCGATATCGTTTTGAGTAAATGCTTGTACTCGTATAATCCGTCACAATAATCTAAGAATTCCTCCTGACGAAACAATTAATTTACCAGTCGCTTCTGAACTCATATTATCGACTGTTTTCGAGGCAAGCCGGCAGAGCTAAAACCGGCGCCACGTTGGTATTTCATATGATTCCGTGCGTTTCTTTTCCTCGCAGTGCTAAAGCAGTTCGATAAATAGCTCTTTTTTTTCTCCTACGATTTAGGTTCAATTTGCAGTGTTGCATGTAGCGGATGCGTCCCCATCCGTGAATTTTTTTTCCTGGAAATGGTTTAGCAAAACAAGAGTATGATGTGCGGTTAACATCAAACTGTGTCAATTAAATAGGATTGACTTAATGTCTAATACGGTATACTGACGTTAACTTTGCACCATACTTATTTTTAGCTAAATAACTCGATGGAAAAGAAAGGCACGGTTTTCCTCGTTTCGTGAAATGCTTTAAATGCAGCCATGTAGCAACAAAAGAGGTGCTAGCTCTTCAGCGGAAACAATATGGCCGCTTCCTATCGATAAAATTTTTATCATCTACACCAAATTCGGCCATATTTTTATTTGTACGGTGGATTTAACTGAAACCACAAAGCTGCAAGTAGGTACAGTAATAAATAAACAACCATCAAATTTCATTGATTCACTTCGATTGCCAATGAAACTTTCACGATAACATTTATTCAGCGATTTCAACGATTGCGGCAATCGCCGTGAGATAGCAGCGGCCATTTTTTTGGGCGGTCGGTTTGGTGGTCGTCCAGTACTGGTGACGTATGCGTGACGTATGAATTTAGCAAACATCTGCAGCTGCTGCACTGCTGCTAGAAAAAGAAACATGGTTATTGAGCAAACACCAATAAAACGCAACATTCTTCATCTTTTACGTTCAAACAACTCGGACTCATCCTAATTTCATTACGTTTCACGCCTAGTTTGAGATGGTTGCAGTTCGAAATAACCAGAACTGACACGATTTAAACGTATATGCACGGACATCATAGATTTAAACCGTTCGTTACGGAACAAACCACATGGACTAGCCCTCGCTTCACTGCAAGACACGAAGCGCAATAATCGCGAAGGCATTTTTCAATTTTGCTACGCCCTTATTAAAATAAAATAGACGGTTTTGAATACATTGTGATTGGAATCGGGTGTGTCATCCGTCGAAGAGGATCACTCGAATAATTCACACATCATGAAAATCTGGATTCAAATTCAGCGTTTCGAGCGCAATTAGTCGCTTTATTAACCGACACAACAACTTTCATTCTTGTAAAATACGTCAAACTTCGGAACTCATTTACGACATTTAAATATTTTTAAAGTTTCATACTCGTTCTAGTGTTATTTCAACGACGCAATCTCCAAAAGAACGACTCTGTTCACTATTTATACTGCTTGATGCACTTCAGCGAAGACACTTCAGGAGCGCCTACGTTTTTGTTACAACTCAGTTTTTTTCATCACAGCTAAACCCTACGTAACACAGCCTACGATTGTCTAACAATGCGTTTTCCAGGTGTCCACTGACTTTGCTACTTAAAGTTTACATATTTTACCGATTAATTTATTTTTAGTCCTAGGGAAAGCCTGCGTAACATACACTTGTCTAGCAATACTAACCCTCATTGCCCAACAGCCCGACAGAATTTTCCCGGTGACTAGAGTCAGAAGTTTCCCGCCCCAGCATGTAGCCCTCCAGCATTCTACGTCTGCAGCAAAGGCTGTTGCTTTGTTTCATTGTTATCACAGTGTTGTCTCATTTATGCATTCGCTCTCCTTATCCTCACCTCCAGCATTCACCCGGTGTCCTAGCTCCCCAAGTCCACAGGCCTGAAGCACCTATTGATGGACCTGTGCGTGCGGAAGCGCACGCAGCTTTATCTCGCTTGGCCTTGCGTTACCGAGATCCCACCACCAAACGAAGCACACGCAGCGTCTTCAGCCGCCACTCACATGCGCAACGGATTTCATATGTAGATTCTTTCACCACTCAAGAATTTTTGCCCCCAAAATGTCTCGGGTGTAAACTGTAATATATTCTGATAAAAAAAAAGAACTATTATAAGTTCTGTTAACTATAAGTCAAGCGTCAAGACAGGTCAACTGTTAACCTTCACTAATATTACCTTACTAGCTGGAGTCCGTGCTACTCGTGGCGGGCCTAACAGGCATGATGTTTTGGTGAAGTGCCAGACAATTCAGTCCAGCAGCAGTTCAGGTCCTGACAATTCGGTCATGTAAACTCGGTCGGTCCTAGGCAATTCAGTCATAAAAACTCGGTCCTAGGCAATTCGGTCGTAAAAACTCGGTCCTAGGCAATTCGGTCATAAAAACTCGGTACTAGGCAATTCGGTCCCAACAAAAATAAGACCACTTACGACAATTTGATCACCAAGTTAAAAAATAATAAAATGCTAGTTAAAATTTGTGCAACTATGACAAGTTGTGTATTATGGCCCCAAGTTCCGTTATCTTAATCTAAAATTGCTGCGTAATTCTGGAGGAAGATAGATTATGCTCACACCCAGAGTTTCACTCTTCATATTTCCAGGCAGTGAGTTTCAGCAGTTCTTATTAGGAAGCCTCTAGGATGTTTGTCGTTCCATTGCGAAGTGCGGTCCCCCACTGTTCTGATTGCACTACCGCTGTTGTGCAAGTTATAACAGACTGAATACAGATTTTGGGGCATAGCATAGGGCTGAAATTATTTGCATTTACTTACCCACTCTGGAGAGTTCATCGTTTTTTTTTTCTAATTCTTTTTTTACTGGACCGAATTTTCGTATGGTTATATTTTAAAGGAGACTGAATCGTCCCACTATCTGTATATTTTGGAACTGAATTGTCTGGGACCGAATTGGCATGGACCCGTTTTGGTGTGTTCCTTCTCTAAGTCCCCTCACCTCAACCCGTTAATCGTAATGCTTTTAACCTAACAAAGACCAGTGTCTATTACCGAGTATCACAGGACACCCAGAACTTTTATTGTAGCTTCGTTTTACCCACATACGTGCTCGCAATATGACTTTGACGGATGCATTATAAGAGTTTAAAATAGTTCATAATATATAAGTCGTGATTCATCTTGGTTTCGTGATGAATTGGGGGGGGGGATTGAGGCTTAATGGCGCGTCGACAGCTTGGTCATTAGCGCCAACCAAGACGATTTGGGAATTGATGAATTGGGGGACACCATGGAATAAATAAGAAAATAAATAAGAAGCAACGAAGTTGGGAACTACATCATACGTAAAACGGCTGTTGCAACCCCCGAATGGCATCCCACCACAACAGGCCGGTATGTCGGAAAGCATCCCTCGCCTTGCAGGGGTCGCAAACATCCCTGCAGTACTCAAGCCGTGTGAGGCAGAGCTGGAACGCAATGCGTATAGTGTCAGAACACAGCGTCGTAAGTCCACGTTGGGTTGAATTCTTAACAAGTTTGTTTTGGGGAACTGAGAATTGTCCACCAATTATAGACTCGAGAAGAGAGAGATTTGTCAGGGCAAACGTTACAACAAAGTAGTAACAGCCCAGCTGTAATATTAGAACTGGGCAACGCTTTTTCGTTTATTAAGAAAGTAAGTTGTTACGAATTCGGTAATTACAGCACGCTAGCCATGATTTTCCGTCATGAGTGCTGTGGTTCGACATGAAAGCATTAAAATTGGTAAAAGTACTGTTAAAAGTAGCACCTAAGGCTTGCTTATTGTAAGACAACAAAAAAGAAATGTCAGCGATACCCCACCGCAAATAATTCCTATAAACCTCCTATAAACTTTATTTGGTTTTTCTATAAAACTCCTATATTTCCTATTTTTTATCCATTGAAGCTGGCTGGGAAGCCTGAAAGTGTGTACGATTAATGACTTTCGTGGGAAAGGTTTTCTTGCTGCGGAGAAAAATTATTCCTATAGTGAAGCACGGTTACAAGGATACCAATTAGACGAATGGAAGAAAAAGAATGTGTGATGTACTGAAACAAGCCAGGAAAGAGGTCGGGGTCCTGTTTTGTTCCCGGGGGGGGGGGGGGCGGGAGTTAAGTAACTAAAGAGCAGAATATCAGAGCGAAAGTCAGCGTTTATTTATCTTTAAATAACTGAATGACGTGTGACACAGGCGTACCTAAACGTATATTATTACTAAACACGAGCCGTGAAAGGGTGAACAATAAATTGATTCATTTTACATAAATATTCACAAATACCTGTAAATTATATAAAGGAAAGAGGAAAACAAGCCACACAGCGAAAATCATGCACAAGAAATAAACGCCCAATAAATAAATGTGGCTACTTTATTAACCACAGATTTCACCAACGCTACGAATAAATAATACAAATAATGTGATTAGCAGAACCATCCAAAAACGAATAGCCTTCGTGTAAGATGAGCTACTACGGCATGTGGAAGAAGAATGATGGAGTAACCGAAAAAGCATTTTTGGCTGTCACTGCCCATACATCAAGTTTTGACTTTACCATGGGTATTACTATACAAAGTAGCGTTTATAGCCTTCCTTACTTGCTCATTCTTAACTCACTTCAGGAATTTCACAACTCGTATGATGAGGCACCGAGAAGGGTATAGGTCTTTAACTCCGAGGTGAAGACATCCTCTTTAAGGGAGAGATGGTGACTGACTTAAATTGGTGCCTTCTCAAAGTTGTTCATTATGAAGTTTTGGCAGGAATGACAGGAGGAGAGGGAGGAGGGGGAGGGGAAAGGGAATGGATGCAGTGAAACCTTATTCATCCCCAGTTGGAAGTAGTTCTATATAACTAGTGAGCAGGAGAAAACCTATTACGGAGTGGGGAATGGGATATGGAAGAAATGTGACTTGGGGGCTAGGGGGGGTGGAGGGAAGGTGCAGTGACTCTGGAATTCTCTGGTCCTCCTTCTGGGCCTGCTGAGTTGAATGTAAGGAAGGAAGGGCTTCGTGAAGTGGCTTGTAAAAGTCGGCGGTGTTTTCGTCTAAAGTTTTCATGTTCCTCGTCTCCATCGTCGTTCGGAGAAGTTTGGGCGTTTGCCGGCGTGGAGGGACTGACTGACCGAAATTGGAAATTTTTCTCGAGTCAAGAAATTACGTGTCAGAAGGAACTGAAGGATGGTATATCATCACACCAGTTCTATAGTCTCAGGTCTGAATAGAAAATGACAGATGAGGAACAGAAGAAATTGAAATAGGATTGTTATTTTTTCCTGTAAACCTTCGTGATTTCTGCTGAAGTGATCGTATTGCAGCGGCTGCCTAAATGGGGGATGGGAGTAAACCCAGTTTGAATAAAGGGAATGGAATATGGGCTAACAATAAATAAATTTCCACTTTCTGTTACACGTTTTTTTTTTTTTTTTTTTTTTTATAATTCGGTTATTGTTTTCATCCTAAATTTAGCACCTGGATTTAATTAAGCAGTTGCTTGTGTAGATTTCGTTAAAAGTAGATTTAGACTCGTTTTCCTAGAAGTAACGAGATTTGTATTGAACGTGATTTTACCATTTCGGAAAATTAGGTTGGTATCTTATACGGTGTGAACTTATAGTAAAACTAGAGGAAGTCCGTTCTATTCACGGTGCCGGTCATGAATTAAGTTACGTACACATTTCCCGGGACACTTTCCCGGCACTGTTCCCGACGACTTGTAGGATTGATCGCCTACTCATGCCTGCCTCCTCTTTCAATGCAGGTAGAATGGGAGAGTGCATTTGCAATGCGGGAGTGAGGAGGGGAGAAGTGATTGTTCGGCCCGACGACTTGTCAGATTGAACCTTTATTGAGTTGATTGACTACTAATGCCTGCCTCCTGTTTCCATGCACGTAGAGTGGGAGAGTGCATTTTCAATGCGGGAGTGAGGAGGGGAGAAGCGGTTTTCCTTTTAGCCGTCCTTTTAGCCGGCCTCCACGATTATAATGTGGATAAATGCGGATGTAAAGCTATTTACATTGCCTTTTAGACTTAAATGTCAGGACTACCTAAGCGGGAAATTGAACCCACGACCTTTGATGCCATAGCGAAGTCATATCGCTAAATCAATATTGACACGTGTGTGAGTACGGCTTGGGCGGGGGGGGGGAATTTAAGTTTAATCGTGCGTCGGCATCTAGGTCTTTAGCGCCGACCTCAGTCACAGTGCAGTGGCCGGGTTGATACTGTACCGCACATTACATTAATCAACCCGAAATCCAGATCTTACCATAAATCTGTACCTCCTGCAAAAATTACAAAACACCGGACAGGAGGACAGAATCATCACCCAATTGACCCGCAATGTCTCGCGGAAGGTGGAAATGGCGACGAACACCATCAAGGTTGTCGCCATTTCCACGGCCACAGCCACCTGCAGTAACGGCCGGATCAAACCAAGACAAATTAGGCAAGTAAAATCAACCATTGACATAGAAGGAAGCGCAAATTTGCTAGGTGCTGCCATCTCTACACCAAGAGACGAAATTTCAAACTAACCGACCAGGGTTCCAAATTCTGTCAACCGATGACGCCACTTGGCAAACTTGCCGCGTCGTTATTTGATTCGCCGTTTTGCGGAGCATTGTGGGAGGCAAAGATGATACGGCCTTTACTGTAGGTGGCTGAGCCACGGCACACGGGTCACGGGATACTAGTCAGTAAGGCTTCGGCCTTTGGTTTCAAACGACGCGGGTTCAATTCCCCGCTTAGGCAGTCTGATATTTAAGTCCAAAAGGCAACGTAAATAAGTTTGCATCCGTACTTTATTTAACACTTCTCGAGCCCATTCGGCTTTTCGTCCCGATTAATAAAATGATAGAATACTCGAAAGCCAGCATTTTCCACAAACGACGAGACACACTATAAAAACACACAACGTTTCGTTGGAAGGGGGCGGATAGGAAGGGAAGGATATTTTTATCGCAAGATTTTGTCATTTGTAGAACTTGCAGCTTTTGAATATTAACATATTGTTCATGTTTTTTTTTTAAATACACGCATTGATAGTAAACATTGTTATACGTACCAGTACACCTTCTACAAGACTTGTGCACTAGCACACATTTTGCGTCAAAATTGTTCTAGTTCTTTCTTTAAAATTACTTTTTTTTTTCAGTAGTAATGTGACAAGGGCATAGTTATATTTTTTTTTATCGATACATGTTCTCAACTCCGAATCATATTTCGACGCTGAAAAAATACCCAGCGTTTGGGCGAGATGTTTTTATCAGCTTCGGAATGTAATGAGGGGTTGTGAACAATTACCGCTACTTAAACTACGCACGAGTGGCACTTGAAACGACAATATGTCGTCTCCTGAAGTAGTTTTGCTTCCCCAACGATGCATCACAAACTATCCGAAAGTAGTCGAACTGATCGTAAAAGCTGACGGTTGTTGTAAGACGAACATTGGTACCATCATGTCCGTCGTCAAATCAAAGTAAATAGGCCTACGTGTTTTACTTTTAAAATGAAAATATTATTTCTTAGTTTTAAATAGAAAATGATCCGTAACTTTACTAACTTTTACGATAATTATTATTAATTTCTTTTCAACTATTTAGGTTTAATTTACTTACGCATTTAAAATTTACGTACTGCACTTGCTTAGGCTACCCCAACCTTTCGAATAATAACGGCGATTAGGCCTAATACGCTTTGGTGGAAAGCTCACGCCGCCTGATCGTTCTGCAACTATGGCAACCAAAGACTAATCGCGTGTTACTGGGAAGCCAAATCTAAATGCCTCACTTGACTATCAGGTACGTCGTATGTTTTTTAGAAATTGGTTTTGGCCTACTAAATGTATAGTTCTATCATACTTGTGATAGGTCACAGAGACCAGGAAACCGTAAAAACAACATGGAGGAACAAAGCTGACAGGTTTATCATATAAAACGCCGTATGTTATTTTTTTTTTATCTGTGTTAAGGAGATGTGATTGGCCGGTCCGCTGCAGTTTACTCGCCTCCCATTGGTTAATTGCCGTTACAAAATTATGAAGAAGAACCAGCTCAATTTTGAACTTTACTCGAAGTTATAGGAACAGAAAAAAATCAGTAAGGTAGGGGACAAACCCAGGTATTCGAACCGAGTAGCATGCGATCGTGGTTATTGCTGTACAGTTCAGAATAAGACAGAATGCATCTCAGAGCCGGTAAAGGGCCCTGGTAATCTACTAAGTGCCCATTACCCTGGCCGGCTTGGTCCAGCAGCGATTATTCCAGGCTATCCTTTGCAGTTCACCGACCAGAATAAGCCACACGAGACTGTTTTTCAGGTAAACAAAAAAAAAATAATGAACCAAACTAAAAATGTTGTTTACAGAGTCCCTTGTTCCCACCGATCTTTCACAGCCATTTATGCAGGCCAAACCGGTCAAAAACTTCGTTCAAGCTCATCAACACTTCAACACGCGCCACTTCAACACTGAATTAATACGGAGACCTCTCCCAACCAGAGGATAGAACCAGGGCACACTGCGAACCGCATTACGTACACTATTCTTTTCATTGAGAATGAACAATGAAATGGTGGTTGGTTAATGATAGTTTGGGTGTCACAGATGTTTTCAGTTTGTGGTTAGTTAATTTGATTGGGGAATCAATCTGAAGTGACTAAACCATGCGCAATGACTGTTTGCCGTGACGTCACCATGAGTTAGCCAATGACGAACGAGAACAACGGCTGTTTGGCCGTCTGATTGGACTAGCCCAGTCATATGATATGTACGTCACAGCAAACAGCCATGGCGCGAGGTATAGAGTGAACCTGACAAATAACCGGGAAAGTAGCCATCCGGGTGAGTGGGTATGGTAATAGATTGTCATCTTGGTGAATAAATGGGTAATGCTCGTGTTGTAAGGCCCGGGGGGGGCGCCCCCCCCCGCCCAAAACACCACGACAGTATTACCATGTTCATCGCCTTTAAAGCACATTCATTCCATCGCCATTGTTCACCACGAATCTGGCACGGAGACTGCCAGTAGACAAGGATTTGAATATTCCACCAGAACTTTCAACACTAACTTGGAGGAAGAGTGAGGAGGAGAAATTTCCCCAACAGTCAAAGTAAATTGAGCTTCCTGATGAAAAGAATGGGCAAGCTAAGTCGCCGCGTGCCAAACAAGTTAGGTGAAAAAGGAGTCGAACTAAATGAACGAGAAAGGAGAAAGAAAGTAAAGGGAGAAACCGACCCCCGTCCCCCCCCCTCCCTCCCGGGAACTTTAGCCTTTACTAGAAGTTTATTAGGTGGCACCAGCTCGAGCTCAAAGTGGAAAGGAACCTGATAAATCACGTCTCCACGTCTCATTTGGAGGAAGTGTCTAAACGTGCGTGTCGGAACATCACAAGAGAGTTCCAACAACCTGTTTCAGAATGCTTGTAAACCGGAGCCTTGTCGGGTTGTTGTACTAGAGATGGAGGGGTTGGGGAGGGGAGAGGAGGGAGGGTTATGCATGTCCTAATGAAAGAACGCCGATGGAAAGAGATTTACTTTTAAGATGCCGCTCTCAACGAAAGCACGACGAGCAGGATGACACAGGATGACAAAAAAAAGTCCTCCTAATTCCTCCTGTAAGAATTCCGCCTGCGGTAGTGAATTGTCCGCATCTCTTTGTCTGACGGTCCATACCCCCCTCCCCATTTTCCTATCCGCAACCCTCGGCGCCTCACACCCCTTCCTTTTTTATTTCGTGTGTGCCTGTTCGTGTAGTCTAGCTTTCATAGATTTTTAGATTTCGTGTTTTGTTCTGTTTATATACATACCGCATTTTCGGAGCAGCGGCTTGTGAAGCACGTCCGACTCACCCAGCAAGCACCCCAAGCTGGAAAGACGTTAACAGTGCAGGAAAAGAGCGGAAGAATTTTCGAGGTTGATAAAATCGCTTCGGGTCTGGTAAACTTACGTTTGCTATAGCAAAATCAACGGCACAGCTAACTCGTTAATGTTTTGTTCTTAAAAGGCAACATATATACAATGAATCGACATTGGTTATTATTATATTTGGATTCACTGGAATTGCGCCGTAAAGAGGCAAACCTAAAATTAACCTGCTGCCTCTTTAAATAACCTTTTAGATCACAATCGTGAGACTTGCTTCAAGGTTCGAAGTGATAATCGAACCCATGGACACCGATGAACACTCATCAAGAACCCATTTAGGTCAAATTGTAGAAAATATTTCTTTGTTACTCAGGTTAAGAATGATTGGAACTCCCTTCCCGGGGATGTTGTGATGGCCCCATCGTACTATAATTTCAAATCAAGACTAAACTGACATTACAGCCCGGCTACTTGACAACATGATGATAACACTGCTGCATTTGTTTTCATATTTTTAGTTGTACTGCTTATTAATTTAAAATTTACAGTTTTAGTCTGGTATCTTAAAATGTCTAGTATTAATTTCATATTCATGTAATTTAAGTAAGATCAATCATTACACCAGTTAAGGAGTGGACATATTGATAAAGGCCTATGTCAGTGACCTCGGGACGAATAGGGTTCCCAGTTCGAATTTAGGTCACGCTACTCACGACGAAACTCAAGTGCATGAAGGTGGCTTACTGAGCTAATACGTTATTCCTGGTATATGATTTTTAAGGTTTGGCTTGTTTTCATCTTTCCGTTACATAATTTACATCGATTTGTTTACATTTACCTACCATGAGCGCTGGTTTTCCGGTTCAAATCCCGAAGTTTGACCCTCCCCTTACTAAAGGCGCAGAAAGACGTGTAAGGTTCAGAGCTGACCGGCTCATCCATATACGACTATTAGTTTGTGCTCCTCTTCAAAATCAACAGTTATCAGCATGGGGAAACTAACGTGATATGTTTATCACGAGTCTCGTACGCAACTCCCAACTGGAAATTAAACCACGGGATGAAATCACGCTAGAACAACATTTACTCACTTTTGTTTACCTAGCAGATAATCTTCTTCACGGAACCATGAAAATTCAGCATTGTTTAAATTTAGACATCGTTACGCCGAAAACCGATCGTAAAATCCGTACTGGACTTCTCCATCATGCAAGCCGCAGGCACTAACCATGGGTCAGAGGTAGGGATTGGTTGGGGAGGGGGTATACATAACACCAACCAACCAACGATCTAAAGTTATGGGCCTTGTGGAAATTGCACCCCATTCTCCCATTCAATGACCAGGTCGTTAAAGTCGGACAACTGGGAAAACCGATGCCCTTTTTGAATATTTTAAAACGAGGGTGGTGCGGCGTTTGGTGTTGTTGTTCTCACAGATCGTTCGAGATTGGGTGATTTACATAAATATACTCGAACTTGCGGGATGTATATGTTTTACGAGGTTGGCCAAAAGAGAATGATTGATTTTATTTTGCGCGTACTTTTGTGAAGCTGTAAAATGTAAAATGATAAGCCGTCACGATTTACCTTACCGAAGGTGGATAGTATCAAAAGAAGCTGCATTGAACGCCTGAACCTGTTCAGCTGATAAATCCGGTTTGAACCGAACCGAACCGAAATCAAAACGGGTCTATATAGGAGACTGAAATTTAAAAGACGGGTCAGTTTGGCTGATCGGTGGCAGTGCCAGGGACTCCTTCAGTGTCGCAGTGGCAACCCGGAGTACTGCACTGTGGCTGAGGTTGGTGCTAATAACCTCGTTGTCGACGCGCCATTATGCCTCAAATTCCGCCCCTCCCCCCGCTCGCCATCAGTGGCTATTCTGGCCTACTTTGGACATTATGTCGACCCTCCCCCCCCCCCCCCTACGGTGATCGGAGGTTTTCTGGTTCGCATTCACGGGTTTGCCCACCTCCATTACTACACTTCTTTTTTCTTCAAATACGTCTAATAAGGTTTTATACGAGTATTAGTTTGCTTCAGATGACTATGCGACGCAAAAAAATTATTTAAAAAAGTCTTCGTTGGGCCTTACGAGTGTATCTTGATTTGCATTTCGTCTCCATTGCCTAATGACCGGGCACGAGTCATAATGTGCGAATCGAGTTGACTTGCTACTCGCCCTTTACTTTCCCAATGTAAACCTTTACTCTACAGGGCGAGTAGAAGGGCGAGTAGCAAGGTAACTCGACTCGGCACAATACTCGGCCGAGTCAACTAGCCTAATGTACATCGGCCTAAAGTCCTGGCTGTGACCTTAACAACGGGTTTACTGAGTAAATAACGAAAGAAATCACAAGGTAATGGGTAAACGAAGGAAGCAGTCTGCATTAAAGACTGGCCTTGTGAGGATCCACAATACACTAATCTGAGAAAGAAAGAAAAGACAATTCCCCCGACCGGGACTCGAACCCAGGACAACCCGTTTACTAGCCGGCCGCTCTAACCACTGCGCTACTGGAGCGGGGTTCTGGCTACAGGCTCCAGCCGAGCTAAGAAGCTGTTCAATCCTTCTCAGTGGTGACCTAGAGGTCTCAAACGTAAACATACATACAAGGAAGGAAAGCAACATTGCTTATATTGTGTATCCTCAACAACAACAACAACAACATTGCTTCTATTGTCTAGCCAGAACCCGCCGCGGTAGCGCAGTGGTTATAGCGCCCGGCTAGTAAACGGGAAGTCCTGGGTTCGAGTCCCAGTCGGGGCAGTTTTCTTTCTTTCTCAGATCAGTGTATTGTGTATCCTCACAAGGCCAGTCTTTAATGCGGACTGCTTGCTTCGTTTAGGGTTTCCTGAGTTATCTTTATGCCAATGGAAAAGTGACCATATCGGTTAGGGCGGTATGGCAATGATGTGGTGATGAACTGGTTCCCCAGTTCGAATCCGGGTCACGCCACTTGAATGAAACATAAATGTATAATGGTGGCTTACTGTACTACGTTATTTCTAGTGTACGATATTCGCTGATGGCGTATTACCAGTTTACCCGTATATTATTTACTGGGGTTTGCGTCCATTCTATGATGTACGGAAATTAAAAGCCCTGCTTTTATGTGGGGGAAAAAAACAACTAACATCTCACTTGAAATTTCCGTCGGAACGGAAACAGCTTGTTAATTACATTTTTAATACGTCATATTTGTGGTGGCTGGAGGTTAATTTCATTTACAAGGTACATTGAAATGACTCTGGATTTTTACAGGAAACTCCCAACAGGCAAGATACACCAAGTGCTCGAGGCGGTTTCGCCAAAACAAGCAAGCAGGAGATTACGGCCCGGCGAAGAGCTCTTTTGTGTACCAGTCTCATATCCGGTGACGTCGTTCGTTTCTGTCATCATAGATCTCTGACGACATAATCCCTAATGAAATGCATGCACGTGCGGTGGTTGCGAGCTCCGCCAGTGCCTGGAGAGGGAGAAGATTAGGAACGCAGCAGGAGGGCGACCATGGCGATGAGTCGCCTGATGGGAGACTCCAAATCCGCCTGGATTCATTAGGTTACAATCTGTAGCTAAATTGTGTTTTAATTTGTAGGATTATTAAAGTGCCAAAAGAAGTTGCTCCGCTAAACCGCAAGGTCGTCTCGTAGCTCTCGGCGACCAACCACACCATATTTTATGCCTCCTTGAGACTCAGCAGCTATACCATGGTTGTTGGTTGTGCGGGTTTTCTTGGACTAGGGGATGAAATGGAGAAAGGATGCGGTAGAACGGCACGCCAACACGTTGGTTATTTTCGTCCAATCTTAAACTAAATTCCGGTTATGATTAAGGCCAACTATTCACAGAATAGGAATGCGCAACAAATAAAAGCAAAGAAATTTAGAATTAGTGTAATTATAAATGAGAGAAACTTAACTCTGTCTGCTGAACCTCTCTTGACACCAGTAGTCAAGTTATTCTATTTGGTACGTACTTGCAAGCTTCAGAGTAACTGACAGCTCAGAAACCAGACACTAATTCAGCCACGGGACATGATTAATACGGTGCAGCAAACTTTATATAGTTAAAGTAGAATGGAAAATAAATTGTGCAGAGTTGGCACAAAGTGTTTGAAGTCCTTTAAATTCAGCGAATTTGATTTTTTTTCGTCGTAATTTAAAATTACACCCTTCCTATGAGCAAGATAAAGGCAGACTTGCGCTTTGTTTTAAACAACTTGCTTGCATGTCATAAAAGGTTATTGAGCATATCCTTTAAAAAGGCTCAACAACATTTCTAGGCTCTTGAAAGAAAGGCTACCGAAAAAAGCCAATGGAAATAAAGCCAAATGACAAACACATTTCCTGCCTGGTGAAATTCGAGCCAGGGCAACTGACCTAACATATAATCCATAACAGCACAATAACACTATTTATTTCCCTTCTCCTTTTTTCCCCGCATCTTTTCTCCTCCTCGTCTTTTTTTTCCTCGCGCCTTTTTGTTAACCAGCTTCTTTTCCGCTCCTATTTTCCCCATTATGTGCCCAAAAAAGCAAGGACATTTTAGTGTTTAGTGAGATGTTGTTGGCAAGTTTTTATTTTTTATTTTAAAGGTCCACTAAAAACTTGGGATTGGTTTTGGAATAGCCCTTGAAAATGATATCGGTTTTGAAAATAAAATTCCTTGAAAGTGCTTGAATTATCTGTGTGATCTTGTGCTCACCCTGATTGTAATACGGCTTTAGGGAGAAATTAGTTTTCGTTAAACCAGGTTGAGGGCTGTAGGGCAGTGACACGACGTAGTATTATTGTGTATAACTGTATGGTGGAGCCAGTAACTGGGTTAGCTGCAAGGTGCACTGGCGGGAAAAAGGAAGGTCGTCTTACTGAAGTCAATGCTATTAGACTGAATTTCTTAAGCCTATAACGCATGATTTTTGTTGTTGGAGAAAACAACGTTCTTTTAAGCCTAAGAAATCCGTTCTCAAAGCGCCGTCTTGACTAGAAGTGCTGTTTTTTCCCTTACATTTTAATCTAGTGCACCTTGTAGCTATGCCCACCAAATGGTATCTCATAGCCAAAATGACGTCACATGACGCTGCTCTATATAGGCATTCTCCAGGAAGGGCACTCGGCTTGCTGCCACATTCGCTGGGAAGAGGTGGTGTTAGCCCCTTTTACGTATTGGTTACACCAACTTACTCATTGCTTCTTTTTGAGGGGGTGGGTTATCCATTCTCCTGAATGTTATTGGTGTCACCTGCTACTCATGGTCCGTCACGTTCTTGTCGATTGTCACCCTCTTGAAGGTGTTAGTCGCCCTTTCTACCTTTCGTGAGTTAATGAATGTCCGTTGGGTGATGATTTCGCCTCTTTGGTTGTTCAGTTTTTGCAAGAGGTACAGATATACGATAAGATCTAGATTTGGGGTTTGGTTAACATCTCTGTAATGTGTCGCGCAATGGCAACCCGGGCCATTGAACTGTGCCTGAGGTTGGCACTAATGACCTATCTGTCGACGCGTCATTAAACCTCAATCTCCCAGCCCCAAGGGTGCCACTAAGCTTTATGTTAAATTTCATTTTCTTCAGTTATATACTAAGCCAGGAACCAATTGATGCAGGATTGTTATACACAAGATGCACTATCGAACACGTCCTGGTGGCACTGAAAATTAGAATGGGGTTGAAACATCATCTCTTGACCTTGGAATGCACGGTACACCACGCACGTTGTGTCAAACCTGCAATTCTCTAGTCAAAATGCTGCTAAATTACTGAAGTGAAGCTCAAGTTCTGTTAAATTACCAGAAATATTCTGTATTACGAAAATTACGAAAATCGAAAATTGAATATTACGAAAATCGAATTGCACTATTGACAAGTGACTTAATGGACAAACTGCTTAATTAATAATATTATTGGAGCGAAGCGAGGCTGAAGGCCGAACGGAGCTCCGCTTATGAATACACGCCAATACGATCAATTAAAACAAAATTGTGTACATTGATAGCGGTACACCTGGAGTTGATTTGTAAAAAAAAAAAAATCCGGAATCGGACATGTCGTTGAGGAATAATGGAGATGACAAAATTGGCCAAAAAATGGGCCAAAAGCCAAGGGTCAAGATGCCAAAGAACAACGAGGTCATGGTTTGTTCATGGCGTCATAGTTTGTTCATGCAAAGTTTATTTTGGCATGTCACAGTTTCTTTCTTTCTGATTATTTGTCCAAATCAAACTATAACGTCATGAGCAGTTTTCAGAAAAATTTGTAATAAACCAAATTGAAGATATTTTCACTCCTCGTTGACCGATTTTGACGTTTGAATACACCATTTTGAAGGTGTTTTCACCAGCTTTCCAATGGTCTTAACCCCAAGCAAGTACAAAGCAACATGTTAATTTAACTACGGGTCTTGTGTTTTAAAATGATTTTAGCATACACAATATTATTTCAAACCAATATGTATTTAATAAGCATTTCGACCTATGCTGCATCAACAGCGTTGTTTTCATGAAACTCTAGCTAGTAGCTAGCTACCTTAGCGGCCTGTCTCTCTTTGAATGATATCACTGCTTTCAAAGGCCGTCCCATTTTGGAAACTTGGTGGTGTCCTTATGCCAGTTTTAGTTTTGGGTGGATTACAACTACGTCACATGCTCATTTCACGGAATGTTTCAGCATTCTGAATTTGAAAACAAATGTTTGGATGAGGGGAAGTAGGAACCCAGCCAAACAGCAAAGAAAGCGTAGTCCGTTCCATTCTGACGACAGTGGAAATGATGGTTTGTTGTTTTTTTGGTGTTTTGTTTGTTTGTTTGTTTGTTGGTTGGTTTGTTTGTTGGCGTGAATTGATTCATCACGTAATAACGACTACATCAATTAAAACCAGATTTTGAACATTGATAGCGGCACACCCAGATGTGGTTTGTGAAAAAAAAAAATTAAACAGGACCTGTTGTTGAGGAACAACGCCATCCGGCGCTACGAAAGCAAATGAAAAAAATAAACAAGATGCGAAGAACAGCCGGAAAGATGAGCCACGATGCAGTTTCCAATGCAGCTGCACCGCACTCGCAAATACCTGCTTGTGTCTGGTATATCGTTCGTTCATTAGTTTGTTTATTTGTTTGATTGTTTGTTGGTTTGTTTGTTGGGTTGTTGGTATGTTCGTTTGTTAATTTGTTTATTGGTCTAATGATTTGTTTGTGTGTTGGTTGGTTGGCTAGAGCTCTGTAATACATAAATCAATCAATCAATCGTTGCTTGGTTTGTTTGTTTGTTTGGTGGTTTGCTGATTTGCTTGTTCGCTTCGCTCCATTTTGTCGACAGTGTAGGAGATGACGCCCTAGTTATTGTTGTTATTATTTTGCTATCGGTAAACCATGCGCAATGGTTGTTTGCCGTGACGTCACCATGAGTTAGCCAACGACGAACGAGAACAACGGCTGTTTGGCCGTCTGATTGGACTAGCCCAGTCACGTGATATGCACGTCACAGCAAACAGCCATTGCGTGTTGTATAGATAGATATTTTTCATTGCAAAAATAATTTTTTAGCCTGGAAAAAACGAAAATAAAAATTTTCTTCGAAACTGCAGTACAGGACATGACACCTTCAATATTCATAATTTTATAGAAGCCTTTGTCAGATAGTTAAAATATGAACATGAAAAATATTGATTTCGCACTTCTGAGGAAGTAGCCAAAATTAACTGAGGGAATAACACCATGGGCAGCAGAGTAAATGAGTATATTTTTCATCGATTTTGTCAGTTATACTTCAACGAGACACATTAGCAGGGGTGCTGCCTTAAAAAAAACGTGAAAAATATGAAAATTGCTAATATTAAAAATAAATATGAAAAATGTAATAAAACGTGACAAATATGAGCGGTGGTGTGAAAAAATGCAAATAGCACAAATTCAAGCAAAATCAATCAAATTTCCCACACTTGTTGCCAGCGCGTGAACATAAAGTAAAAAAAAAATGATTTATAAAAAAATTTTTTACGGTAGAATTGTGAAACAGTGATGCGGAACATCATATGTGAAAAAAGGAAGAAGTAATACGGTAATGAAAAAAATTAATAGTAGGTATGCAAAAAATATGAAAAAATTAAAAGTACGTATACGAAAAATAAATGAAAAAATTAAAAGTAGGTATGTGGAAGATGTGAAAAAATAAAAAGTAGGTATGGAAAAAATGTGAAAAAATTAAAAGTAGGTATGTGAAAATGTGAAAAAATTAAAAGTAGGTATGCAAAAAACGTGAAAAATTAAAGGAGGTATACGAAAAATAAATTAAAACTAAAAGTAGGTATGTGAAAAATGTGAAAAAATAAAAAGTAGGTATGGAAAAAATGTGAAAAATTAAAAGTAGGTATGTGAGAAATGTGAAAAAATTAAAATAGATATGCAAGAAATGTGAAAAAATTAAAAGTAGGTATACGAGAAATGAGAAAATATTAAAAGTAGGTATGCAAAAAATGTGAAAAAATTAAAAGAGGTATACGAAAAATAAATTAAAAAATGAAAAGTAGGTATGTGAAAAATGTGAAAAAATAAAAAGTAGGCATGCTAAAACTGTGAAAAAATTAAAAGTAGGTATTTGTAAAATATGAAAAGATTAAAAGTAGGTACGCGAAAAATGTGAAAATATTAAAAGTAGGTATGCGAATTATGTGTGAAAAAAAACGAAAAGTAGGAATTTGAAAAAAGCAGGTACCCCCGGCAGCATCCGTGATCAGTTCTAGGGCTTTGAACTATTATCTATAACCTCAGTTTTTCTAGTTTAGCCAGAAGCGATAAGGCTAAACTAGTATTTAGTATAAAGCTATTTCTAGCTCAAAATGATTTCGAAAACGGGCGTTTAATGGCCTTAGAGCCTACAAATCCAAGGCCAGAGGCGGCAAGTCCACTCCCTCCCATTTAGAGAGGCCCACTTCCCGTAATGAAGGATATGGCCTGTCTCCATCCAATCCTCACCCGGTATTTGTTAAGTTAAATAGGATGCAAATGGTCCTAATTAACAATTCAAACACACGCTGAGCTTGTTTGAAACATATGATAATAAATGTAGTTGCGTCGCCGCGTTTAAGTTAAACAGACAATACAAGTTACGGTTGGGGCAGGGGGGGGGGGGATGAGAGAGGAAGGAGTGGAGGGGCGTTGTATTTAAAGAGGTTGCACCCATGTGTTTAGAGTGCAACCCGGAGCTGAGTTGGCATAATTGTTTACAGTTAGCGAAGGGGGCAATGAAGTGACGAATAAGTTTATCGCAACAAATAACGTTTCGGTATTGTGGAC
>JAHWFP010026692.1:0-11087 GCA_023313725.1 Lithobius niger
TTTATGCCTTTCAGCAAAATGAAAATCAAATGCGAGTGCAGGAAACTGTACAGTTTGTATTGCATTACAGTGGTTTATTAGTAGTTGGATTTCTAGTTGTCGTTTCATATCCATTATATGAGAATTTTAGCATTCTTCCCCGAATGCTTTTTTTCACTAGTGGATTCAAAGTGAAGAGCCAGCCTGCTACGTAACCCAATGCATGTGCTCATGCGCCGCTCCTCTAATTTAGGCAAGTAACACATGGTTTTGCCATCCATTTTCCTCTAGCGTGCGCTCGAAGCAGCACGCTTTCTTTTTCTTTCCCACCTTTCGACCTTCGATCTTCATCCATGTCTTACAAAGCCCTTGTTCAGTCAAGACCTTTACAATGGCAATTCAATGGCATCGAACTTACTGTGCCTCTCGTTTAATGCCAGAAGCTTAGTGAAGAACTTAAGTCATTTACATGTATATTTGGCGCAGTGTACTTTCGATCTTTTTTTCATTGTTGAAACATGGTTAAATGGTGGCATTACTGATTCGGAGATATTAAGCACTTTCCCTTACTGTATTTTGCGTTCTGATAGGCAGTCTCAGGGTGGTGGGGTCGCATGCATTTATAAGCAAAACCTACCTTTAGTTCTCTCCTCGGTTGGGGATGATGTTGAGGGGATTTCTATCTTGCTGCCATCTATTGGCGTCAATTTTATTCTGATTTACATCCCCGACAGCTTTGACAGTCAACTAATCATGAGGGTGGCAACTTATATGAAATCATCGATGAGGTCATTGTATCATAACATTCTTCTTGGTGATTTTAATTTGGCTAACGTTGACTGGAATCTTCTAACCACCTCAAACGGCCATCACCGTGTATTGCTTGATTTGGTTGTGGAACTTGGTTTGCAGCAGCTAGTCCTTTTCCCTACTCGGGGTTCCAACACGCTTGACCTGCTCTTCTCTGCTGACCCTAGACTTATTTTCAGGATAAGTGAAGTTGAAAACCTTGGCTCTAGTGACCATTGCATGATCCAGTTTGAGGTAAATAGTGGCGTATACTCTACAGAGGGTTGCACTTCTTCTAAATATAAACTGGACTTTGACAGACTTCGTTCAAGCCTTGCTACAGTGACTTGGGCCGACTTGGCTGCCACTACTTGGGGAATCGGCCGATAAAGTTTGGGTAGGCTTTACCAGATTGATGAACCATTTTATTGAACTTCGCTCTGTGAAAGTGACTCCCAGGCTCCAGGGAAACTGAATCTTCCTATAAATTTGAGAAAGGCAGCACGCACGAAATTAAATTTGTGGAGAAAACTTAAAAGGTAACCCAGCATCAACCACTCTCAAGGCATCTTACCTTAGTAGTAAAAAAATCATATATTCAGCTCGTAAAGAATTGGCATACTGCTTTTGAAAGGAAGACAATCAGGAGGGAAATCTTTCCTCCCTCTTCCGTCTGTATAGACGGCATACAGCAAAGGGGCGCTCCTTACCCCGTTTAAGCAGGGAGGTTCCTACCTTTTCGAAACTGAGTTAAAGGCCGATCTACTAAATCGTATATTCTCTGATAACGGAATTGTCGACAAAAATTCTGTGTCTGCTCCTATCGTCTCTGAACTCCACCCCTTGGTGCATTTAGCCGATGTAAGTTTCCCCGACGCACGTGTGCTACTTGCTTTGAACCGTATTAAGCCTTGCCGCGCAGTGGGGCCTGATGGCTATTCTGCGTTTTTCATAAAGCAAGTTGCACAGGAGGTATACCAAGCCCTGGCATATATCTTTTCTTTGTCTTTTGCTCAGGGAGTATTACCATCAGTTTGGAAGACCGCTAATGTTGTTCCAATTTATAAAAAGGGCAACACTTCTGATCCTTTGAATTACCGCCCTATTGCACTTACTGTGGTTGCGTGCAAAGTAATGGAATCTATTATGCGCGAAGATTTATTGGTCTTCCTGGAAACAAATAATTTAATTAATGACGACCAGTTTGGCTTTTTACCAAACCGTTCGACAACTCTGCAACTGCTTCTGGCAATGGAAAGCTGGACTACTGCCCTTGACCTGGGCATTCCATCCGATGTTATTTACTTTGATTTCCAAAAGGCGTTTGAATTGGTCGTTCATAGTAAATTGTTGTACAAACTACCGATTTCCACCTCTAAATGCTGTACTTTTCATGTTGGTAGAAATAACCCATTGCACTCATACTCTTTGTCTAATTCCCTGTTAAATCCGGTTACACACATTCGTGACCTGGGCATTCATTTGAATTTTGATTTAAAGCCATCTATCCACTGTGGCATCATAACCAAATCTGCTTTCACTAGACTTTCGATTGTTAAGCGGTGTTTTCTGACCCTTGATCGCCAAACTTTAGTGTGGGCATTTAAAGTATATGTTAGGCCTCTCCTGGAGTATGCCAGTCCGGTTTGGTTGCCCTACCTCCTTGGGCACATTGACCGGCTTGAGTCCGTACAGCGCTGCTTTACACGTTCCCTGCGTGGACTTCGTCAGTTGTCACCTGGGCAAAGATTGCGTATGCTCGGTCTCGAGCCCCTCGAACTACGACGCCTCAAAGCGGACTTGATCCTCACATTTAGGATTATCCATGGCATGCTACCCTTGGACCTACCTTTCTTCGAACGAAGTGCTGTCATTAATACGCGAGGGCACTCTCTGAAATTGAGGGTACTGGGATGCCACCTTGACTGTCGGAAGCATTTTTTTACAAATCGTATTGTGGCCCCATGGAACTCCCTCCCCGAGGCTGTGGTGTCGGCGAGTTCGCTGGGTTCCTTCCGAAGGATGCTGAGTAAACTTGATCTTTCCCGTTTCCTTGTGCGCTCCTATCAGTGATGCCATTTTGAATTTTTCTTCTTTTGGGACCGGTGTTAGTGGCCGCATCAGCGACCCTTCCGAATCCCCACCGCCTACTGAGGGGGTGAAACCAATTATTACTATATTATTTTTATATTATTCTGTTACTCCTTTTAACCTTTTGCACTTCTCTTCGTCCTCTCGTAGCTGTTCTCACTTGACGGATTTGTGACTTCAATTTCGTATCTATCCCGAAAGATTCTGGCTTCGTCGCCACCTCTTCGCTCTAATGGACGTTTCTTTATTGCCAAAACAACTTAACCTGGTAATTTTAGCATTACATTCCTCGAATGTGATGTTCCCCTGGAGGTTACTTCCGGTCTGTAGACGCCTGCTTGCATATCCCACCGCTCATGCGCGGCGCGGTCCTCCTTTATAAAAGCGACAGCGCGCACGCTATCGGCATTCATTTTCCTCCAGAGGTGTCTCCACGCCACCTTGCTCCCCGGTTCCCCGACTGTCGTTTGGAAAATTGGATTCCTCGCCGAAGATGGCCACCGCTTCGAAAGCCCATCCTTCGTCCGACGCTCATCCTCGTGCTCTTGCTTACTTCGATCTTGGCAGCCGTTGGGCTTCCGCCCTCGACCTCGCCGCTTACGACCCTGCCCGCACGCACTTCCCAATGTCAAGCCTGCTCCTGCTGTCGCATCGCCTGACTCCCCACTCCTCCCGGGCCAGCTCACGCCGCCTCCCGCCCCGCTGCACCTGTCGTCCATCCAGCACGACCTTCAAGCCACCAAAGACTCCGACCGGGCAGCCAAGCAGAACCTCCGCCGTGCGACACTTGCCCATTCTCCGGACCGGAACTCGCCGCTCGACCTGTCGTCCAACTCCTCCCGGAAAGGCCTCAGCGTCTGCCGCAGTGTCATACGGGAAATCGTACATGACACTGTACGTCACCTCCAAGTCAACCCGATGCCGCCTCCTTCCTGCACATCATCGGTACGCAAGGCCCGTACCCAGGACTGGGTTGCGTCCACGTCAAGCCACGAAGGGCACAGGCGTGCCGCTTCCTCCCCGCCGGCTACGGCACCCAAGCGCAAGTCGGACGACACACTGTCGTCGCGTCGCCCTCTGTCGCCCGCCCCTGCTGCCGAGAAGCGCATCAGGTTCCCGGATGACACCCCGGATGAAACCAGCCTGTCGCTCGCAGCTCTTTTAAAGACTGTCGAGCAGACTGTCTTTGACTGCTTCCTGTTCAAGCCCACCAAGGTGCCGGACGCCCCTGTTATCAACCGTGGCCTGACGACAGGCCTTGGTTTTGCCTCACGAGACAAGGACGCCAAGCGCCGCTGTCTCCTGGGTTAATCAACGAAACTCTTAACGTGTCTCCTCCGCAACGAAGGCTCCATACTAGGCAAAGGCGATCCCCTTCTTCTCGACAAGGAACGTCCTAGGCCGCGCCCTGGCCGCGAGAACAGCTTCTTCCGATCCTTTGGAGACGGCGCCACAAACCCCCGCAATTTCGACACCTACCCGGAATGCGAGTTCGCTTGCGGCGAAATCAAGATGGATTTCGAGACCTCGTTTTCATTACCCAAGAAAGCTGACGTCCCAACCTTCGTACTGTACGAAAACGACAAATGCCTTCGGCTAAGCTTACGCACGGCCTCTCAAGCGGACGTCCTCCACACAGCTATTAACGCGCTGTGCGAGAAGCTCTCGTCCGATGTCACTCCAGAAGAATTTAAGAACCTGTCGTCCCTAATTTCTCAGCTCTTCCAAAAAGCTAACTTCGCTACTTACCACGCTATGAACTGGGCAACGAGAGCGCTGTTCAACAACACCTTCTCCTCCGCGACATAGCCTTTTCGCCCGCAAACAACCTAAACTTCTCCACACGACACCGACTCAGAAATCAACCGATTCATGAGTCAGAAACTCTCTTCCGTGGATTAATCCCAACACTTGCTCCTCACCTTGAGGTTTCGAGGAAACCGAGGCCGCAAAAGCAATCCATATCTTCAGCCCGCCCGTTCTCAAAGAACAAACAAGCCAACCTTCGTCCCCCCGACAATTGGCACAAGAACACGGCGTCATCATCCTCCAGCCGCCCGAACGACACAGCCGCCTTTCAGCAGCCCTTTCGGACCGACACTCCTCGTCCCCGCTCCGGCCAACGCTCCAACAGAAGCGTGCCGCCACCCCCAACCGAAGGAGCCGATGGAAAACCAACAATGACGCCTTGCGCCTAGCTGGTCTTCCTGTTGGGACCAGACTACGCCACTATTTCCCAGCCTGGGAAGAACTGACCACCAACCTGGCAATCCTATCCATAATAAAACGCGGCTTTCGTCCGACGTTCCTACATCAACCGCCGCTGTCGCCATCCCCTCCATGGGACTTCTCGCCCCAAACGACAATGTCCCTGTCGTACGAAGTATCGGAACTACTGCGGAAAAAGGCGATTCGACAACTCCCCAGCCCAGGCCCGGGTTTTTACAGTTCAATCTTCACCCACCCAAAGAAATCGGGAGGCTTTCGTCTGATCTTCAACATGAAACCTCTCAACAAGTTCATCCAAAACGGACACTTCAGAATGGAAATGCTCGACTCCATCCGCCAATCATTCGAGGAATGTAATGCTAAAGTTACCAGGTTAAGTATGTTTTAGGCAAAAAGAAACCATTTTTAGCCGGCCAGACTGGGGGCCGGCAAAACGTTCTTTTTTTGACGTAGACTTCGATGGCTCCGCTTGTCACCTCTCTTTCGTGGACCTGCCACTCCTTCAACACCATGCTACCACCGTGTGGAGGACCCCTTCCTTCCTAAAAGCGGCTCTTTACCACTTCGACTCTACATGCCTGACCACACTGTTACTCCTTGTCCCTTTCACCTGTTTATGTCATTACACTCTTCAGCCTAAACCATCCCCACCTTTGCTCAGAGGTCAGACCAGGTGACTGCCTTTTCGTCTTCCGATCCTGCTTTGACACCTGCTTGTCGTCATTTCCCTGACACACTTCCATTTCTTGGACAACTGGACAACTCCACTTTCGTTGATATTCTCCTTCGTGTCCACACCCGCTTCCACTTCCCCATTCGGACTGACATTATGGAACTCTTCACCCCTATTCTTTTCTGTTGCATGGAATGTCACCATCTTCATCTTGTTCACCTGCACCGCCCATCTTCGGTCACCGTTATCTTTCGGTTCAAAGCGAAGTGCTCCACCTTTTCCATCGTGTTCTTCATTCAAGCCTTTTGTCCAATGCAAGTTGACTCCCGTCAAGTTTCGTCATTTGATTTCTCGATCTTGTCCTTACCTACGCTTTTTCCTTCGTACCAGTCACCACATCCCGTCTTTCATGCAACCCTTTCCGCCTTCAACAGAACCACCTCCTCGGGTTGACCGTCATCTCTTGAACTCATTGGATTCACTATCCAAGATTCACCATCCTTCGTCTCGACGCACCTCACCCGTCAACCTGGGACATATCACCTACCCCTTTCGTCGTTCGGTGACTCACCAGTAAAATCACGTTAGCATTCACCTTCGTGCCTTTCGACACTCGTCTTGATCTTCGTTCCTTCAACACCTACTGTCATTCCTCTCGCCGCCCTCTTTCAGTCAAGACATTTCTCCCTTTAGGTTGTGACTGAGTCCTCCTTCGAAGATTACTTTGGCTCCACCGATTTTTGGTCAAGGCCACCTCCTTGTTTCTCATCAAGCTCTCCCGCTTATGGCCTCGCCTGCGCATCGATCTTTGCCCAGCATGCATCTATCCCTTGCACGGGAAAACCCTTTCCTCTCCTTCCAACAAGCTTTTGCGTTCATTCTTTTTCATGTGTGATCTTTCATCGTTACTCATCATGGGATCTAAACTTCAAGGTGGCACAACCGTGGGTTTGTAACCCTCTCCAACGACTTATCAGGCATTCAAACCACTCAGATTGAATCATCCACCTGCACCTGCGCTGGAATCGTTTCAAGCAGAAAATGGTACGACCCCCACCCCGCCTGTCAAATTCATTAGACCTATAATTATTTTCTTCGCCCCTGCAAAGTGTGTGTCACCATTGACAGAAAATTTTTGTAATTATCCAGCACAAGCATCTAGAATCTAGAAACCGCAAAAGACAAACACAGGAGAAATTACAACGTGACTCTGCTGCCTAAGGGATTCCTCCTACACCGGGAAAAAACATCAAATTGTGATGCCATCTCTCCCCAATCTGAACAAGCTGTTGATGCCGACATCAGCACCTCAAATACCGGAGCCCGCTTGGCAACCAACACCCTCGACTCCTATAGTGCCTCATATTACTCCTATGTCTTCAACATGCTCGTTTAAACCATGTGGGTCATCATCCAACTCGTCCAGTTCTTCACACGTTTCTCTTCTCAAACCAATTTTCCCTCTTCTTCATCAGCACCGCCTTCATGTAAGAAACTACCAGTCTCGCTTCTGCTGTTGTGGATGATGCCACAACCACAACACCTTTGTGCAAGTCCACAGCCGTTGTTCTGAATGATGCACCTCCTTTTCTCCCACCCCCTTTGGTGGATCCAAATGTCACAGGGTCCACTCCTGCTCCAATTTCGGCCGACCCACTCATCTCAACACTCTATGTGGTCCTGTCCACTCTGATTAATCCTGTTACCATACTCGATAGTCATCTTTTGGACTTGATCACAGCACTGATCAGCCGACTCCGACTGTGACCTTCTCAACTTCACCGAGCCGAAATCCTTGCAACCCAAGTGTGTAAGAAACTTCATCTTTCCTCATAATGCACTCGCCAACTCCACTTGAACTTGAAAGCTGTTCAATGTCTCGCCAATCTTTACCAAGGCTGCCGACTCTGAAAGGAAAACTGCATGCTTCGTAGGATGATCGCTAACCTCAAACTAACTAAAGATCCCCCCATTCCCCATTCCAAACTCAAACTCATCTCACCCTTGCCGGGAAGTGTTCAAATTCGGTGGAGGCTCAGCCACTGCCAGCTCTCATCTAAACGTAAGCCTTCCTATTCGTTTTCCGCAAGATTTCGAAAGTCAAAACATGACCCCAAGCTGGTTCAGTAGGATTCAAGGTTCTCAAGGTCTCGCATCCGGCCTGTGATTCAACCAACGAAGACTCCTACATCGGCCACTTGCAACTCTACCTCGCCCGCACCTCAAACTACGGCGGTCACATGCTCGATTCCACTTAAGACCCCGATCTCTCCTATACTGGCTTCTCAAGTCAGCTCTGACGGCCCAATTCATCTAATCGTGCTACAACAAACACCACATCCAACTTGGATCTACCTCTTCCTACTTTCCATGACAAAGTAACAAATGACTAGATTGCAGGCAGCTGCGCACTTCCTCCTGAATCTTTCATTGCCCGCCAAATATGGCAATTTGACACCTGCAACAGCTTCTCTCCAGCCCTTCCGGAAATGTGCAAATTCTCCGACAACAAATCACGCTGCCTACCTTGCAGAGATTGCCGCTCTTGTGCTAAAGGATGTTCTTTCGCTTTTCTCACAAGCCCTTTTATTTCTTAGACTTTCCCTTTCTCGTAATGGTTTCGTTCTGGAACGACGACTCCTTAACAGCATCTTCTGTGCTAAAGATTCCTTGTTCCACTTCAATAATGAACTTGTCTGTTTACACCGTTCTTTTTTCTTCACTGTGTTCACCCCGCCATCTACAGCTTGATTTCGTGTTTCTCCGCCATGTCCAAGTCAACCTCATCACCGTGCCTCAACCATCATCAGTCCACGTATTCCTTCACCTCACCTTAACCGACAACTGCACACCTTAAACATCAAGTGAGCTGATTATCGACTGAAGGAGTGGAATGGGGATTTCCAACTTCAACCACTACCTATCAGGTAAACTTCGACTATCCACCATTTCGGCATTTCGTCGTTGTCACATTCCTTGCAGAATGTTTGACCCTATCGTAAGCCCACCCTTCCAACTCTAATCAAAATTTTCTGTCACCTTTCGTTTGAACCCCCCCCCCCCCCCCCCCACCCCTTTTAACCCTCAATTCTGTGGAGTTTTGACTCCAGGGGAAGCCAGCTCGCAAACCTAGGGAAACTCGTCAGGTGGTGCCCTTCGCGAGCGTTGACGAGGTCTCCCGTGAATGCTAAAATTCACAGGTAATGGCTATGTTTGAAACGGCAGCTAGAAACATCAAAACACCGGGGGTGACCGGTTAATTTTGGTTTCTATTGCCTAATAGGAAAATATACATTACCTGTACCCGCCCTACCTTGCCTCTTGAGTCACCACCATGACAGATCTAGAGGAAATTGGATGGCAAAACCCTGCTTTACTTGCCTAAATTTTAGGAACTTCACATGTGCACATGCAATGGGGATTACGCAGCTGGCGAGCTCTTCACTGTGAATCCTCTAGAGAAAGAAAGAATTCGGGGAAGAATGCTAAATTTCACATGTATGAATATTTTCATATTAGGCAATAGAACCCAAAATTAACCGGTCAACCCCAATATTTTGATGTTTTTAGAAAGGGAATAGTGATTCCATCAATGCTTCAATATTCTGGAGAGTTTGCCATTGTTCATTTCCACCACTTTGCTTTCAAATGACTACTTTGAAGGTGTCCTTTTTCAGGATTGTTGGTTCTGTCCACAAGTTTTTTTTCTGTCAATCTGCTCCCAACAGATGGAACTCTTTCGAGACAACCTTTTTCATGTAAGGAGTTTACATCAGGATATTGTAAGCTGTGTTTACGTCTTTATCAAGGCATATACTAGTAGCACAAATATACTCCACAAGAAATACTTACGCAGAGATCTTTATTTCTATTAAAAAGCTAGCTGCTTCCTTAGGATGCGGCGTGTTATGCATTACACAAGCGCTTCATTTACTGCTGTTGTTTAAAAAAAAAAAAGAGCTTTTATTGTATTTTGCAAGAGATCACTGACTTCGTTTATTCGTATCAGTTGGAGAGTGGTAAGATGTGAAACAAACTTATCAACTTGCACCAAATAGTCATACAATAGGCTTCATTAGGTCTGAACTGTCCACCTTGCTTTCCTAACGCAACGACATTGGTTGGTTTAAGTAGCAAGCGTGAGGAAGCAGACACTATTTAATGTTTCTCTAGCAGTTTTGCCTCTTCTTTATTTATAGTGTCGGTTAGTGAAGAGGAAGATGGTGGCAGTAAGACGCTGCAGGTTATGACACCAATGGTCATGAAAAGAGTTCGGCCTCATCAGAGAAGAAACACCTTGTCAGATCAAATGCAGATGATAGACGCAGTGACAGTTGAAAAGGGTAATTGTTCGTTGGGTATTCATCCCCTAGCACTTAAAAAAATCCAATACACCAGAGTGTTTTAACACCCAAGTATGTGTGTACAAGGTGACATAACATGTGCCTCCACGATGTATTCACTCTTGTAATCTCCTTGGTGAATGACAGTTCTCTGCTGATTTCTGATATCGTATTCTCTTTCTTTATTACACCTAACAATTTCTTTCTGGTTCATCTTTTGGTGTTTCACTCGATCCTTTTACCTGACGTCGCCTAAAACTGCTTCTAGCATAACTTTTACAATGAAAACTGACAAATGCTTGGTTTCATAGGTTGGACCATAGCACATACAGCTCGTTCCTAGTTAAGTGCTTTTGTACAGAACTAGTAATTTGGAGGACAGGTACGATCTGATTGATGGTGCGCGAGTTCACAGGTACCAGATAAATATATTCCAACAAGTTGATGCACCCTAAAGCTGTCTATAGTTAAATTTGATGAATTAAAAGCCCGGAAATGCTATGCCAAGTGAAGAATTAATTTTGTAACAATTAACCCAGCTAACTCCAGGAAAATCTGTACTGTGACTGTTGCCACAGGACGCATACTTTACTATGCTTTTTTTTTTAAACTATGTATTGGTATAATTAACTTATACACCATACTAGTTAGTTACTATGCTTTCTGCTGTTTCTTTTGGTGTATAAAACTAAAACTGTAGTGTAAAAAATGTAGTATTCTTTACCTGCTTTTATGAGTTGCTCAGGTACAAGAAGTGCTCGGCATCTTCTAAAGAGTAGATCTGTCATCATGCAAACGTTCATTCTGAAATTTGTCAGGTTTAGCCAATGCCAGCTTTCAAATGCTCCCGTTTACGTGATGGAAATTCAGTGACAGACAGAGCTCATCAAATATTTTTTTTTATGTTATTCATGCAGCAATATGCTATGTTCCTCAGTATGGTGGTAATCTTTCTTCAGATCTTATTCGTTACTACATGGCAG
>JAHWFP010026713.1:0-10190 GCA_023313725.1 Lithobius niger
CATTATACGAATTTCCAGTTAGACGCTTTTCCATTATACGAATTTCCTGTTAGATGATATTCCGGTTTTCCGTTATACGTTCTTCCAATTATGCGATTTTCCAGTTAGACGATTATCCCTCGCCAACGGATAATCGTCTATCGTTTTCTATTGGTGTCAAGAGGGCCGAGCCGACTGGAAGTGCAAGTGCACCACCTGCAGGGGCGCAGAGAAAGGGAGTGGGGGCCAGGCCAGGTGGTTCCGAAGGGAGGGGAGGGGAGGGACGATTTCGCTGAAAAATTGCATTTCGGTAGGAGGGGAGATTTCCAGAAATCTGCGTTTTTGCAAACGTGTCGTAATGTTAGATAAATACATCAAGAATGTGCGGAAAAGTTCCCTAAAAAGAAGCCGGATACAGTAGTGGTGTACCGCAAAATTCGTCTGATTCACGGGGCCCTCCCCAACCGTCGATTGGGGGGGGGGGGGTATTGACGTTGTTTCCCCAGAGACCCTAGCTATATTTAATATCAATTGTACTAGGCCCGGGTGTCAGCCATTCAGTAGAATGGAGCCCCAACCAAGCAGACGATTCTGCTATTTCGCTTGCTGAAACCGTATTCGTTTCGCCATTGTCATTTACCCTAGCTATAGTATGGGTGACTCCCATGCTGAAAGTTACATGGAACGTTTGACCACCCCCTAAGAATTGTTAGTTAGGTAGTGTTATTCAATAGTGAGGGGGGGGGGAGGAAGGCGACAACTTGCCAAGATGCCATAACAGCCGCCATCTTAGAAAATGACGACCGGAAAACAGACTTTCTTTTTAGTATGTGTAAAGAACAGTTACTGCACTCAGCTTAGAAGAGCATAAGTGTTCAGGATAATATTCAACACCTAAAGTATTACCATCAATTTCTCGTAAAGGCAACAGTAAAAGCAGAAAAATCGGAATAAAACTATTACATACTGCGGGCAATACATATATCAAAAACCAAAACTGGTAAAAGGGGCCGCCAAGTTCCGAATAGTTCGGCCCTTCAAAGGAGTGATATCAACACACCAAAACATTCGCCAAGTTAATCGCACCGCTTAATAGTTCGAAGGTTAAATGAAAAGTAGAACATTACTACTTTCGGTAGCAGTGTTCAAGTTTTCATTTAACGTCAGAAGTATTGTTAGGTTCGATAAGTTGGCGAATGTTTTGGTGTGTTGATATCAATCCTTTGAAGGGCCGAACCATTCGGAACTTGGGGGACCCTTTTTACCAGTTTTGGTTTTTGATGTGATATCACTTCTTTTTTTTTTTAAATTGTGTATTGACTCAACTCCACAACCGTGCAGATGTGTCATAAAGTGCCACGTCAACAAGAAATTGGTTTTCAACAATTTGTTACTTTCTTTTGCCTATAGGCCGAACCATTCTCAACTTAGTCACCTCTTTATGGGTTTTTGGTTTGGTTTTAATTTTATTGTAATTTATTTTATTTAGTCAGTTTTGGTGTGTTGATATCACTCCTTTGAAGGGCCGAACCACTCTCAACTTGGTGGCCTCTTTACCAGTTTTCGGCTTTGTTATTACAGTTGGTTTATTTTTCGTGAATTGGACGTGATACAATTTCTTTGCTACGTTGTTTAGATTTATCGTGATACAGTAGTGTGTGTCTAGGCACGCACGTCAGTATTCACGTTCTCATTGCCCGAACTTTGGCCGTCCGATGAGAGACGATGCCGACAATACTAACAATGATTATAACAATATTTTCGTACTTACGCGCCCTCCCACACCATCTCCGTTACGCCCCCAGGCTCCAAACCATTAAAAGGTACGCAGTTCGTATTGTACTGCACCCATTCGTCCAATTTCATAGCTGGAAGCCTTCCCGTTATCTCTGTATCGATGAATAATCACCCTATGGAAATTAACATGGGGATGAGCGGACTAGCTAGCTAGCTAGTTACAACGTTATTGAGGGTCAGATTTTGCCTTGAAAGCAGCTTAGCTGGCATTCCTACACAAGTTAATTTTTGTGAGATGGATCATTGCTTACTATTTCAACACAATTTAAGCTTTTGTACCCAGGGCATTTTTTTTTACATGCTAACTGGAGGTCCAAGTGGACCTGCAGCCGCCTAAAGTGGACTTCCAGTTAAACTCAATATTGGACTCACTGGATGTCCACCCTAAAAAGGAAATAAAATATCAAGTTTAATACTTTCATGAGAATGTTTTTTCGCAAAATAAAATTTTGGGGATATGGATAATGAATATTCAGATCCAATCCAGTTCACTGAATCTTCCCGGTAGGTAAAATCCAGTAGCGTGCAAAGACCACAGAGAGGGCAGGGGCAACTTTTGTTAAAAGGGCACGTTGAGGTTTTATTTTTCTGGTTTTGAAGGCTTATTCGGTTTCGGCAAATTGTCACTTTTTGCGTAGCTGAAAAAAAACCTTGATTATCCTGAAGACATATTTTTTATTTATAAAAAAATAAGTATCTAGTGTGAAAAACTGAAAGATTTACATTACAAACTTTTTTTTTATGCATATAATGCAGTCAGCAAAACTGATTTTGTAAAAATGTTTCCAACGGCACTTTACAAGGCGAAAAAATGCTGGAAAATAGCAAAAATGCGAGAGCGCTATGAGCTCCCCTAGACCTCCTAGCTGTTTAATTGGTTTATACCTACACACAGTTTGGCTAAATGACTAGTGTTCCCCTCAGTACAAAACCCCACTATTACCACTGCATATAGTTTGATTTTTTTTATTATTATGTCAATAGTTAAGCCATTAACATAATGGTGCCCTTATATATTAACGTCGTGCCCTTTTGTGAAAGTGGACCTCCAGTCACATTTCCTTAAAAAAAATGCCCTGTTTGTACCGCATTATTATTTTTCCCCTAGTACCTGAAATGTGCCCAACTATGCTTCAAGATATAAGACACTGACGCTATGGCGTCGCGCTACAATGGTTTACAACCTCGACAATTGAATTGGTGTGATGTTTGTTGTGATGTTTGTAGCCTAACTTGGCGCGGCACACTGGCGTGTGTCTAGATAACTTTTGACTTAAGGTTAATTAAGTGGTTCTCATGAGTGCACGCATGGGATTTTTCTTAGCGCATAAACGTTTTTATGAAAAAAAAAAGAAAAAAATCCGATCACGCGTCAATATTTTTGCCAAACATTTCCTGGAGCCGATGACCACGTCAGCTCTGCTCCATTCACGTGTCGCCTCGAAACAAATCGGAGGGTCGTTCAGAGTCATGCCACAACTAAAAACTTGCATCTGCTGAATTAATAACTTTTATGAAATGTACCTCTTTTACATGCTGGTTGCTGGTTTTACATGTAAACTTCCGATTTCGTTTTGTTTGGTTAAGAAAAAAGCCATTGGGCATCGCCCGCATCTGTAAAATCACGAATAAAACGTAAAAAAAAAACAAAAAAAACACCACCGCTCGCGTAAATTTTTTTAGTACCATTCCTGAGACCCACTTCATTAATTTTTCGCGGCCTAATACAGATAATTGAATAATGTTTGAAGTGTTAGAAAGGTGCGGTTAATAACTTACGGAAAAAAAGATGGCCGTCATGTATCTGTATTAGGTATAAATTTACAGACTTGATCAATTTATGTTTACTACAGCCACACACGTGTCAGCACACGTACTATAACGTTCGACCCTGTAAATTTTTACCAAGTCAAAATTTGATAAAATTTGGACTCCCACCTAGAAATATGTTATGTAATAATTATACCACGCCTGGTGAACTGTATCGGATTTATCACTTGATGGGCGGTATACCACACATGGCATATCAGCGAAAACTACGTCAAGATAACGTCGAGTCCGAAGGCCGAGGTGCCATCGAGATGTAATTCCAGCGGATTGGTCATGTCATATCGCCCATCGACTCATAAATCCGATACAGTTCGCCCCGGGTGGTTTAACTAATTTATCGCACGGTGCCTAACTTTCGAAATGAAAAAACAAAATTGTTGGGGTAAATGGAAAGTTTGCCTTCATAGCTGTGTTGTTTATGCACATTTTGTGTTGTCACGTTTTGTATTGATAGGTTTGCAGCCGATACCATTTGAGCAGGGGGTGTTTTGTGTTTTGAGGGTGGGATTTTCTTTTTTTTTTAAAGGGTGTAGGAGAAAGGCTTTTTTTTTTAATTCAGTGGACTGATGTCTATTATTGTGTTGCACATCACGGAAACTTCATCACTTAAGAATTACGTCGTTCACCTCACAGTCACGTCATGTGACATCACCCCACTTTACTGTGCATGGCATCCATATCACCATACTGTAGTGTGGCAATATATCCCATATCGCCACACTTTAATGAATATCGCATCTATTCATGCGATAAACGTAGTTATTTATTTTATTGGTGCCCAAAAGTCACATCGTGGATAACGTTCATTACAAGTATGAATAAAGTTGGGAGTTGGGAAAGTAAAGACAGGAGGAGGGGGGGGGGGGGGGCTGAGAAAAACGTTGTTGTTTTCTGTATTAATCGTCTGTACAGTACGTTGCAACAATGTCAGGTTTCTTTAAACAATAAAACACAATGTGTGATATTTTGCAACTAGTAAATAAAAAAAACAACAAATTCATACTGATATGTGACACCTTAAAAATCACTTATGGGTAAAGGCACGTGCCGAGCACCGTATGATCACATGTTCGCTTCCAACTGCACTTTACCATTACTTCACAAGCAGTGCTGAATGCCAGGTGAGTCCTCCACTAGTATAGTGTTGGATCTGGAGGGTTATCTCGTTCTTATGAGCACTGGTCCAGATGCTTGCTTGGTACACAGCTCACTTCAACTATACTTCAGATTGGTGCAGTTGTCATACATTTCGGAACAGGGGGAAATAAGCAGGTGGTTAATGTCGGGAAAATAAGAGATGCATTTGGACGACACTGAAGCTGTACAGTTCCACATTGGTTTGCCATCACTGGCTGTAACTCAACGTCATCAGTAAGAGGGAGATTTACGAGAATGACATAAAGTGTCTGGAAAAGGAGCCCCAGACACAGTGATAGTGGTTCAAATTATAGGACTACCAAGATAACCTTGGAGTCCCCACAACTCAAAGTTTTAGAATAGTTTTTTTCATCCCTCTTTATGGAGGCGCAGCAGACACCATCAATGGTCAATGAAGAAAACATTCTGATCCCGTAATCCAAATTCAGTGATACACCCGTTACAAGACACTGTCCTGCAACACGGTCGACATGCTGTGCACCAAGCAAGTGACTGGAACCCGAGGTAGGGATCAACAGGGACAGACGAGGCATTTGTGTTGGGACGCTACAGGTGAAATTCTTGTAGGATAGTGTCTTGTGTCAGAAGTATCACTGAATTTTGATTACGCAAAGAGAATGTTTTCTTTCGTTGCCCAATGATGGTGTCTGCTGTGCCTCCATAAAGGGCAATAAAAAAAAGACTAAACCCGTGAATTGCAGGGAATCCAAGGTTAGCTTGACGAAAGGGTAATCCGTAATTTCAACCACTGCTATTGTCGCTATCTCAGGGCTTTTCTTTCAGGCACTGAATGCCATTTTCCTAGATCAGTGAGTCGCAGCCAGTGAGAAAAAACAAAAGTGGAAGTACACAGCTTCGATGTGGCCCCTTTGCCCGATGTTGATCATCAGCTTGATCTTGCCTGTTCTGAAATTTGTTAAGACCCTGAAACCATCTTAATAGCCTGTGTAGCATACAAGTGTGTGGACCTGCGCTCACAAGAATGTGATAACCCCTCGAGATCCACTATTAAACTGGTGAAGGAAACTAGATCAACGGCTCCTCCCGTATGGGTATCTAACGTAGTAGTCAGCGCTGCCTGTCAAGGTATGATGAAGTGAAGCTGCAAGCGAGCATGTGGCAAAGATTGTATTTGAAGAAAGAAGTTATTTGATTGTACCAGGATCAAAGTTCCTAAGGAATGCTGCTGGAACTTTTAATCAACGCATGATTGTACTGCTCTTTATAAGTGCCCTGGCCTACAGTCACATACCAGTGTGAGTTCGGTTCAGTTTTTTTTTTTAATTAGTTGCGCAATACCATACATGTTGTACTATTGTTTAAAGAAACATTTATCACAATGTACTGTACGAATGATTAATCCCAAAAGCATTAAAAACGACCCAAAAACTGTTTTTATGAGTGAACCTGCATCCTTTATTTACTTCCCAACTTCCACATTTGTATTCATATGTGTGTGAGAGAACGTCATCGGTGGTAAACTACTTATAATATATTCATAGGTTGGTGGCTAAATTTTATTGGATATGTAACTACCTCAGGTGTTCATGTGTGGCTATTTGTTCAAAATCACGAGGTCGAATATAACGGTACATGGTGGTGCATGTGTGTGTGCACAGTGCATCGATCGTATCTCTTAGCTTATCTAAACTCGGAAGTTGCTGCTTCGAGTCCTCGAGCCGTTCTGGTCCCGATCCATTGTTTAGCCCCGTACCATGGTTTTTATTTCAATGCCAAACATACGATTGAGGGTCAGGGGGTTGGTGGGGGAAGAAGGCTGTGTCCCCCACCCATACGCTGATGCAGGTATTTAGCAGATGTGATTATCATTGTCCACTGCCCACACCCAGTGACAGTATAATGGGCTGCCTATGGTTAACAGACAACCATTATCTTTTGCATGTTACAGGCACATTACAACATGAATAGTATTATGTTTAAATCAGTAAATTTCGACCTAATATAGATAAATGAATGTGATTTAAAGCATTTGAAAGGTGTTAACCGCATCTTTTGAACGCTTCAAACCTCATTTGTTTAGCTGTTACAATTTTTCGATTGGAGTTAACTGTTCTTGAGATAAATCAAAATTGTGCTCCGGTCGCCATTCCGGCTTTGGCTAGCTGACGTATATTGTGGCTCAAAGTGGCAGCTATATCACTGACGTATACAATGAGGTGCAAACTTCTTTTCCCTGATGTACATAGAAGACAACTGTTGGAGCAGCAGCACTTCATCCCGTTTTTCTCCATTGCTTGGGCGAATTAGCAGATGTACCATCGGCGATCTGACTCTTTTAAGCCATAAATGCTACGGCTGATTCTGCAAATTTTGTTCCTGGCCAAGCTCAATAAAATCTTCAGATTGAGTCATAAAAATCTGTTCTTCTCCCAGGTACCCGTTCAAGTATTTGGTCTTAACGTCGTAGTGCTATAGAAAATATCCTTTCTGGACTGCAACGGAGATAAAAAGATGGATAGCAGGGCGTCTGGCAAGTATGTTTCAGAATATGCTGCCTTATTTTTGCGAGTACCCTTTAGCCACTAGTAGTAGTTGCGTTATGTAGCTCTCCATTTCACTAGTTACAGTTTTCTTAATTTTCAAGACCCACTTGGTGCCTATGGTTCAGGCATCAGGTAGTAGGTCGATTAACTCCCAAGTTCCATTTACAATTAATGATCCGTATTCATCATTAATGGTGATTCTCCATTGATTGGGCTTGGCATTGTTCATGGCTTCAGTTACGGTCTTGGGTCTTCTGGTATGACGTAGAGTGCTAACATAAAATTGTCATCTTTGTCAATGTTTTGAGAAGAGATTTTGGCAAATACGACGTCATGGACATTTTCCCTCTGTGACTAAATCTTGCAATTCAATGTGGGATGACTACCCTTTCTCTAAGGGCTCTACTTCTTGTAAGACATGGAGCAAGAGACTGAGTGTTGAATAACTTGCCATTGGGGTGTTGTAGGCTAAAAGTGTAGGAATCCTGACATCCGCATCAACCCTGTCTTCAACCACCGTAAGATTAAATGATACAGTAATAATTAGTGAGTTTAAATCACGTCCACATTGTTCTGGTTCATTTTTGGCCTAGCTTCGATGCGCCGAGAATATCTTATCGAAAGTCTTACCAAAGATTCTATTGTGTCTATGTCAAACCATCAGTAAGATCTCGATCGTAGCCAAGGAGTATACAACAAAGTCCTCTTGCGCCCAACTTGGATCTATTTAGGGGAAGCTTCATCACTTAACAGAAACAACCAGTAGTTTAGAAATATTTTATAGTTGGTTTCCGGTTTGCAGTTTCCCATATCTGTTTAGGAGTAATGGATTTACTCTTGACGTTAGTGCAGCAGTTACAGACGTAAGTGGCAGGGTCAACGAGTTCTCCCCAAAACTTAGCTGGAAGTTCTGCTTGGACTAATGTCATTCGGATCAAACTCATTATCGTCAAATTTACTCATTCCACCGTTCCCTTCGAAGAGGGTGACTACAGAGGGTCAGAACTAATGCTTGATTCCGTTCTGAAGCATTAAATTCTTTCATCTTGGAATTTCTGTATTCTTTAACATGATCAGACTGGAAAACTTCGATTTTACAACCTGCAGTTGCTTCGGCTTTAAGTTTATATTCTTAAAACATGTCAAACAATTGATCTTTACTCTTTAAGAAATGCCACTTGAAAACAATCGGCTTTTCCCAGCAATGAAAGTAGCAAAGTAACATGATCCTGCCATTTTGGGGTGGGGGGAACGGTCCAACAATGTCTGAGTAAACAATACTGAGGCATTCAGGTGTGGGATCTGCAACAATTGTTTTGAAATGCTTGTCTTGCTGTTACCTTGGAAACAAAGGTTTAATCAGGTTCAATGGCTGATTGAGTGGCTGATTGTGCTTTTTGATATTTTGGTGTAGCACGAGTGTGGACTTCCGATCCCACAGTCCTCTAAAGGCTTTGAAGAATCCATGGGGCCAGAGGTGCACCTCGCCTACCGCTAACCCTACCGGAGGCCGTTTTCTCCGGATTGCTCCTCGCGGACGAATACACATGTTTAAAGTGAAGACAGATGAAGTTTTGCAGGTCCATCTATACTCATTTCTAGCCATGGGGTGGATTCGTTGTCTCTTACTCTGGTTTTCTTTCTTACTAGGTTCTTCAGATGTCCAATTACTTTTAGCTCCAATTCTCTCTAGCACAAACACCAAACGACGTAGAAAGTTGTTTGCCCTTCAATTGCTTCTTGATGCTTCACACTGACGTCAGGGCTAACGGAACTTAAAGTTGGAGAAAGTCACGTGAGCATTTTCTGAATGTGAACAGGATGTGCTTACATCTAAAAGTTCGTCATTACTTGAGCCACAAGTGCAGGGCTCCAAAGTTGAGAGAAGAAAAATAAAATGCACAATAAAAAAGGTAAAGCGAGAATGTCGGGGAGAGAGAAAAGAGTAGTACTACAATACAGGAAAAGTACAACAACAAAAAATGGTATGTAACAACAACGAAACAGGAATAATTCGGACGCAACAAGTCTAGTGACACAACGAGGCATCATTGTTACAATTATACATTGTTACAAATGCTTCCCTTTTAAAGAGAAATTAAAGGCTTTTTAAACATTTGTAAATAATCCAACTGTAGCCGTATGTAGGCTAGAAACGAACAAGGACTTTTTCAGCCAACACTGGCAGTTTGCAGGAAATTACAGGGAAGTGGATTAAAATTCCCTGGACTTTTGCAAACTTTTTAAGTATTGTAACTGCGGTGTGGCTAAACCTTTTATACAAAGTGTAAGTATTCTTTTTCAAAGTATCACTGTTTAATTAGACATCACTGTCTGACAAAGTAGATTCTAGTAAATCCTCAACCAGTTGTGTATTATCTACTTCAGTATCTTAAGTTTTATTCATTGGTGATACTATTTTGGGGTCACTTATTACGAGTAAACTAGAAATGTATTGTGCTGTTCCCAATAGGCAACCAGATTGCTTATGAATAATCTCATAAATGTCGTCATCAGAAACAGTACATAAATCAGCTTTCAATGATTATTCCACTGAAAATTCCTTGACTTCGAATTCAGGCAAAAATAGTTCTTTGCGTGGGTAGATTTACACCGTTGGTGTTTATAGTAACTATGCCTTCTGTACTGGTCAACACTGGATTGGCTTTAGTTGTGCATTTAACGTTTTCAATTGCAATTTCATAAGTCTTATTAAACGCAGTGGCAGGCTAAACCTAATCTACAATCAAGGCAGTTATGAAACTCCAACCTACATTAGGCTTTTATACATACATACTTTGTGTACGTAAAACATGAAATATTCTTACTTTCAGATGCTTCATGTTCGGAGATCCTGTGGAGTACTCACCATTTGGAGTATCCACGACTGCATCCATGGTTTTGATCCTGGGGTGAAGCTGG